>JBAJNP010005806.1:10000-27713 GCA_036877545.1 Yasuhikotakia modesta
TCATCACCTTACAGTGGTTACACACACACACATACGCGCACAGACACACACAGACACACACACACTCACACATGTGCGCACACAAGTGCACACACACACACACACAAGCGTACACACACACACACACATCTTTACATAAAACAGCATGTGCAACGAAAGACGTCAAAGCCGCATTTGGGTCCTAAAATGTCCAGAGAACTATATTACAGATTTAGACGAGCACGCCTCACACAAAATGAAATCCCATTTACTGTACACAACAACTTGAAATGAAAACATGCTCAGATGTGTAGATTTCCAATTAGACCTACACATTACCTCACCGAATGAAATTAGACCCACTCAACATCCTTCTATGAAATTAAACTTCAACACAATCTTCCATAACATTAAATCTAACCTACACAAGACCTCACACTACACAAGCATATACCCACCATATATTTTACTCAATTGAAGGCTAAATTAGAGGTGTAAACTAAATGCTATAGACAGAGAGGCCAGTCTGCACTTTTTCACATTCATAGCTGCACCATAAAACAAGACTTAAGATCTGCAGTCAACTCATTTACACTCAAGTTCTTACAGGATCATTAGTAGTATGTTTTTGTAATGTTATATCTTATCAAAAACATTATTGTTCTTGTTAGTGAAACTACAAATGTTAAAAAAATGGTTAAATGTTCTTACAACCACACCATGTCAATACAACATCTAAAAAACTAAATGTTTTGAATGTTAATAGAATACTCCCAATAAAATGTTTAACGTTTTTGTAACCTAATGGAAACATAAGGGAAACGTTCTTACAACCCAGAATGTTTAGCTGGGTTGTCACAAACACATTCTCACTCAGGAGCAGCTCTCGCCCCTCAGGACAAGCCAAATTCCTCAACTGATATAACAGATCTCCACCACGAAATTGCCAATTACTTGAATTGAATTCAGAGCTCTGCTTTGTATGTTGATGAGACGGGCGGGTACGTCAGGTCCGGAGATCGATATGACAGCAAAAAGTCTCGAATTTGGGGCGGAAAAACAGGAAAAACATCACCTTCAAACTTTCCTCCCCTCTCCAGCGGTCTCCTCTGTCCGCGATTTCTCTCTGTGATGTGGAATTTGGAACGTCAGACCCACCAAAGCTAATTGGAACTCTGATGTGTAATCAGAACAGGACAAATGTGACAGTTCTGGCCATTAGCTGCAGTGGCATGTTGGTGGAATGGGAGATATGTGTCAACACACACGCACATGGGCACACACACACGTGCTCTCACACACACACACTCACACATGCGCTCTCACACACACGCACACACACACGCGCTCTCACACACACACACTCACACATGCGCTCTCACACACACACACACACGCTCTCACACACACACACATGCACACACACACGTGCTCTCACACACACACACACACACACGCACGCACACCCACACGCTCACACACACGCACACACACACGCTCACACACACAAACACACATGCACACACACACATGCTCTCACACACACGCACACCCACACGCTCACACACACACACATGCGCTCTCACACACACTCACACGCTCACACACACACCCAAACACACACACAAACACACACACAAACTCCTGCCAGCTGGCCCTGGTGCGTCCTATTGATCTGCTTTAGTTTACCGCCTGCCGTCATCTGACACTTGCACACACACAGAAATTAAAGGCTGCACATGAAAAGGTGGGCCTGATCGCATTGGCCTCTTCCTGGCACTGACTACACAGCCCGCTTCAGAAAAACACAAATCTGTGCGTGTGAGACATACCAGCTCGCTTTTAAGGGACACACACTGAGGTGAATCTCACAAAAGCTGGTCAAGAAATGGATGGGTTACATTTTACACACAAATCATGGAAACTAAATGTACTGCGTAAAGAAAATAAAGCTTATATTTAGGTCCACTAAGGCTTTTGAACCGTGATGTTATTTTTGGCACAGTATAATCCCCCATTTTAAATTCTCAATGCTTTTTTATATCTAATATAATCTTTATAGCATGAAAGCTGTACAACAAACAATATCATGATGATATAAACATAAAAATATATATTTTTGCTCAATACCAGGAGCAATAACTTGTTCTGTATTTTAATAAAACATATGGGGAGACAATGCGCTATATTATCATAAAAATAATGTATATATTTAAAAAAAATAAAAAAACAATAATGTAAAATCTTATTTATTTTTATTTTTAGTATCAAACTACCTAGACATTTTTTGTTAACAGGTTTAGTGAGATTTAACCCTACACACACACACACACACACACACCCCCACCCACACACACACCAGCATGTACACACACAAACACACACACCAGCATGTACACACACACACACACACACTCTAGCAAGTACACACACAAAAACGAGTTAACCGCCCAACAGAGCATAAAGCTCCCAGCCTCTCCAGACAGCGGCCTAATAGAACAGCAGTGATCACGCTCAAGTGGCTGCGTTTCCTGCAGTCCGTGAAGAGCCATCAGCGACGCGTGATGTGGGCCGCTGAGTCTATAGGTAAGAGTTGGATTAACACAATAAGGCAGGTCAATCTCCTGTTCTAATGTCCCAGACGCACGGAGGGAAACGGCCGGACACACTTCACTGCCAGCGGACGGCGCTCGGTAACAGCTGAATGTCAGTTTGGCTCACTGGCGGACTGCTGCCCTTTCACAGAGCTCTGAATTATTAAGCAGCCATCTCACATCCTGCCTCTCTGTTTGCCCTGGGTCCATGTGAAGGGCTTCTCTACGGCAGGAGGGATTGTGGGTAACGGGATGTGGTATGCAAAACAGTTCACTAAGAGGTCAGTCGAAAGGAACGGCGGATACGCACAGCACAACGACACGGACGCAGGTTTCCGGAAACTAATCTTCCTCTACCAAACGGAGGTGTTTTGTGATCTGATTATCATAACACCAAACCCTGAAGCTAAGAATACATCTGCCAGGAGAAAGTCTTTGTCCAGAATATTGTTTAAAGGGATAATTCATTCAATATATAAATTTCCCTTTTTCATTTTGTGTTCACCTACTCACATATTTAAGCAACAGTCACACTATTTTAATATAATGAAAGTAGATGGTGACCAGAGGCTGTCAAAAAGAAACCACAAAATCAAAACATACAAACCAAACCATCTGAATTAATTTGATTGGATAGATTATCATCATTATGTGAGAAAAAGCCTGAAGTTTAATATTAAGTTATGCACTACAAATCCATGTTGATTGCAGTGACCACAATTTACTTTCATTGTATGAAGAGGTTGGACTAGCAGCTAAAAATAACTCCATTTGTGGTCCCTAAAGTAAGAAAAAAATAAACATGAGGGTGAATAAATAATGACAGAATTTCCACCTTATTGTGGTGCAACCAAACCTCAGTTCTTTTGAGAGCCAACTTGAAATGTTTTTCCATTAAATCAGGATCATATTGTACAGGCTACAAACATGACAGCTTAACTAACATGCTCAGCAAAAAATGTCTTCAAACTGTTGCTCAGCCATAACAGCAGTTGACCTGATAGAGAACGCTGACTGTGAAGAACTCAATTTGCGCTAAAGGCTGTTACATCACTTCCTGCTGCAGTGCTGAGAATGCATCACACGCTCGCTCTACGAATTCATGTTGCATAAGCAGCCATGCATTCAGTCTGTGTTCACCCACTTTTGCACGGCTGTGGGTCTAACCCAAACCTGAACCTCAAATCTGATGATCTGACACGATGTTGATTCAATTCCTGCTTAAGAAAATGACATTTGGGAACATGAAAAGAACCGTTTGTGATGGGAACTACATGTGAAGAACATCTTAAGTCATTAGCATATGTGCGCAGAGGGCGAGCGTGGGAACCCGGGGTGTCCGTGTGAGTCAGAGAACGTGGGCTGAGATGGATGAAGATGTGAGAACAGCTGAATCACAATGAGAAGAAACTGGAACGCTGGTGTGATGCAGAACAGGTGGAGGCGGTGATGTTTAAAGATGACGGATGATATCGAGGGTGTCCCACGAGACTTTCTCTGATGTGTCCTCGTGCAGCACTGACACAGCAACTACGCTGAATTGCGAAAATACATGCGAAGCACATTTTTAGCATTTGCATGAAGAACATGCGAGAGGACCTGTTGTTCAGAGATACGCAGTGGAACTCTCAGAGTCTGATCATGGAAAAGAACGGGCCTGTGAAGGCTGGTTACTGTATGTGGGACATGAAAAAGTGGGGCGACAGCAAGCTTAAGGAACTTATAGAACAGCTGTAATGTTGCATGAAGTTCTGCAGCATGTATGACCTGAATCTGTACAGGAAACTGGATAAGAAGGTATGTAAACCTACATTGCCTGTATCTCCAACACCCTGAACATGTGTGAGCGTCAACACAAAGACGGTGGGACTCAAGAACGTGTTAAAAAACACCTACATCACCTCTACAAATCCCATAAACAACAACCTAGCAGCCCAATACTGTATAATTTACAACACCAGGCTTAGCCTCCATCCATTCCAGACAAAGTTCTCTCCACCTGTTCCCTCTCTGAGGCCGCAAGCTACGAGTCTTAAGACTTCTGAATCAATAGTAAGCCACCGATCCAGGCGACAGCATAAACTTTCAACTTACCACCACGACACCATAACCGGCATTAATCCCACGACTCTGAAATCAATATGCCATCATTTCTCTTTTGTGTATTCAGCACCCTAAACAATACGGCAATAACAAACACGAGCAAACACGGGCTGTTTTAATGTCCCTATCCATTAAATCAGTCTAATGAAGCTTTGACTCATAAACGAGTCTGTCCGGGAGCGTAAGCAAAGTTAAATATACATTACTCGCAGCTGCTGGAAGTGTGCAGTCGGGGGAACGTTGACTTTAGCACGCATTTGGTGTGGCTACACAAACAAGCGGCAATGAATAAATAAAAGGGGAGAGAAGCCCACCCGGACACAAAGGAAGATACTGCCTCTCGCCTCAGGCTAGTTTACACCAGCCCAGCGGCCACAAACCAACACTGAGGAGATGAAGAGATGATGAAGTTGAACTTTTCTCATCGCTTAGGTCAGAAAATGGAAATACTCTGTAAACTGGCACCTTTTTGCTGGTTATATTGATCTTTAGAGTGAAATATGGCTTTGGGGAGTTAAATTACAGGTATGAGAATTTCAAAACCCAGTGTGAGATAATATCTGTAAAGTGTGTTTTTTTGGGCACCTGAATATCTGATCACAGTTTAACGAGTTTTCAGCTCCACGGACGGCTTCTGACACGACGGCGCTCGCTGCCAAATTTAGTGAGCCTGACAGCCAGCGTGTGTGTGTGTGTGTGCAAGACAAAGAAAAGAGCATTCATCCTTCCTTCTATATGAGCTTGTTTATTTTAATGAGCACGTATGTGAAGTGGGACAGTGAGATGTATACAGCATGCAGGAGTCAAAATCTCTCTTCCATCTCATCCAGGTCCCTCAGTGAAGAAGCCATTCTGTGCCATCAATCATGTGGAGACGTTTTAGAAGGAAGGGAGAGAGAGAGATAGAGACTGAGAAAGAAAGAAAGAAAGAGACAGAGAGAACAAGAGGGAAAGAGTGAGAGAAGAGAGCTAGAGAGAGAGAGAGAGAGAGAAAGAGAGGGAAAGAGGGAGAGAGAGAGCGATAGAGTGAGAAAGAGAGAGCAAGAGGAAAAGAGCGAGAGAGAGAAGAGAGAGAGAGAAGAAAGAGAGAGAAAAGAGAGAGAGAGAAGAGAGAGAGAGAAAAGAGAGAGAACAGAGAGAGAGAGAGAGGGAGGGTGTTGCACATTTGCTGCCAGTTTCCTGATTAATCTGGACAATATTCTGTTTTATGAGTCATTTCATTCCCCCAATGTCGTTCAACTCCTTTTCTCCTCTCCTCTTTTCCTCTCTCCTCCTTCTTCTCCTCTTTCTTCTCTCCTCCTCTCTGACAATAAAGAGGTCTCTGCAAAGGCTATTGACCGCTTTCTAAAGATCTGCCAGTCTGCAAGACAAATGAAGTGTGGCCTCACATCCAGCCATATTAATATAATAATGACATCCGGCTCTCTGTCCCCGGCCGCCACACCTCAGCCCTGTAATGCACGATTTGATGAAGAAGGAGAGCGGAAGAATTACATTCGATTAGCACTAAACAAGAGAATGAGACGTAGAACGATTAAATCAATCAAATAGGAGACTAGTATAGACAGGAAGTGTGTATGTATGTGTGTGTGTTTCACACAGGAAGATAATATGCCCTTAACAACCTGAATCTCTAAACAGCCATTCATTCTCTCAGCCACATTCTATGAGGCCAGTAAGGCACAAAGCATGCTGGGTAACGGTGATAATGCGTCTCCTCAGTAGATCTCTGCCACTATGCAGAGCAAAAAGAGGAGCCGTGCAATACCGCCGAGACCTGCCTCGAAGAACGAGGCGCTATCTGGGGGGAAAGGCGTTTTAAACAAGAGTGCAAAGATTTCTCCTAGGCTTTTTTTTCTCATTACCTGCACTCCTCTCCCGTCTTATTACAGAGACTTTCTCAATAAAAAAGATCTAGGCTGGATAAAAAGACTCGCAGTTGACGTTCCCTCAACCTCATCTCCTTTGCTCCTCGCATTCTTTCCCCTTTCTCCCTGTCACGTTTCCTGAAATACTTCATCGTTCGAGGCCTGACTGCGCTGGGATATTTTCTGGACAGGGTTATGTAGAGTCGCAGAGTCCTTGTAACCTTTGTGAATCTGCTCTCTGGGACAACAAATCTGAGATGGATGCCATATGTGTCTGGTAATAAGACATTGTGGAACAACCTGATTGGTTCCAGAGAAACGAAATGAGCTCAGAGGACAATGAGAAGACACGTGCAAGACTGAGAATAACATTTCTGTGAAAATGGAAATATTTGCTACTCAGTTCTTTGCTACAAAACCCTCGTGTTGTCTTCCAATTTATTCTAATTAAGAACATTTTGTGCCACAGAACAACTTCTACAAGCTACTTTTAAATTAAAAAATCCCAAATAAACCCAAATCATATTGAAGGAGGGGCGCTGAGGAACCATATGTAGGTTTCAAAATATGTACTTAAAATATACAATTTATGATTGATTTCCTTTGACTTAAACCAGCAACCACCTAAACACATTAACAACCATACAGAATACCCTAGCAACTGCATAGCAACATGCTAAAATCACTTAGAACACCTTAGAAACCACAAATCAACACCCTGGCAACCACTTAACCATGTTTCAGAACATCTAGATATTATTTAACCTTGACAACACATATAACATTTTAAAAATTCACACTTCTACAACTTTTTGCACTGAAACAGCCACAGCAATTAGTAACCACTGAAATTGAGGTATGTACATTTTGTTAAAAAAATCAGACAAAAACACACGTCATCAGAGGTGAAGCAAAAAAGCGAAACCGAAACTCGTGTCTCTGTATAAAAGCATGAAGTACGGCCTATGGTCTTTAAAAGCCTTCATCTGCATGCAGTTCCTCTATCACCCTGGATCTCTGCCTGAACTGGGCTGTGGTTTGAGGTTAGCTTTGATCAGCCGCTGTGCTCAGACTCCAGCAGACTGACGGTTGTGTTTTATCTCCCTGCCTGCCTCCATTACAGCTGAATCGGAGTTGAAGGAATGCCGCTCGGCTTCAAACGAATAAAGAAAAATGAGGACATGAGGAATATGTGAGGCCTTCGGAAAAATAACAACAGGTAACAAAGCCTTTTCCTAACAGGTGTCAAAAACTCCAGCCGCCTTACCTGTAAGAGCCAGTAACACCTGCGGTGGAAGGTGGGGATGATGGAGGAGTGGACGTAACAGCCGTACAGACACTGGGGAGAGAGGGAGAGAGAGAGATATGGTTAGTACAGAACACAATGGACTTTCAGAGGACCAAAGTCCCAACACACGGCTATTTTTAAAATTCGAAGGATATAAAACAGGGTTGAAAAGGTGACAGAGGTGATACTCCGTCTCTGTCCTACTTTTCTTATTTGTTCTTTCAGTTCTTCGTGTTTCCTTGTGCCCTGGGTGAGATCACACAACATGAGAAAAAAACATGCTAACAAATTATCAGTTCTTTTCGTAAGAATAACATGAGACTTCCTATCAAGTATTCTATTTATGTTAACATGTATCATATTAACACATTTAAATTTATAAACCATAACTTAAACCACAGAACAGTGTGTATGGTTTGATCACGGCAGAAGAGAGTCACATGACTTTGAGCAAAGACTCATGGGACAGACATCTGTGTTGCTGTGTTCCAGCTTTCTACCAAACACATTGTTTGTGAGCACTCAAGCCAAAGAGCTTGGCTCTTTCTGGAATAAATCAAATATCCATTTCTATGGTTACGGCTCCTCTACAATGCACACAGGGAATATTTATTTACCTGTGGAGAATTGGAAAACAAAGCAGTCTTGGTGGAAGAACAAACACACACACCTGCACGGTTGTACACACATGGCCATAGACATATGCACACACACACACATGCATACCTATACATATATATGTGAAATATATACATGTAAATGTATATATTTTACATTGTGTGTGTGTGTGTGTGTGCATATGTAAATGTATATATATAAATGCAAGGGATTGCTACATTGCCTATAGTTCAATTCAATATCATACAAAACTATAATACAAAATATAATACAATATAATACAAAAGTTTTTTTTGACAAAAAACACTTTAAAATGACTTTACACACATCAGAGCTTTGGAAAGATGAAACCTTCAGAGAAACTACAAACACAAGAAGTTCAAGAAAACAAGAATCTTCCATTATAGTGGTGTGTAGAGTGACCAAAATCACATCATGAGACATAAACAGCCATTCATTCTCTCAGCCACATTCTATGAGGCCAGTAAGGCGCATATATATCTATGATATATATATATATATATATATCACAATAACATACTGTGTGTGTGTGTTTATATAAAGTCAACTAAAAATTCATTACCAAAAACTTAAACACTTCACAACCGAAAGGTACTTTATCTTACCGGCTAAAGCAAAGATGAAACATTCCTAACGAATGAGTGATAAATCTGGCATCAATACAAAAACAGCTGCTTCACAGTGGGCTACAAAACACTTGAGTCATAAACAAAAGATTGAAAACTGGTGAAAAAGGGAAAAAAAAGCTGATGTTGCCAAATTATTTGATTCAGTTATTTTATTCAATTGAATTATTGGCTCAAATCGTCTCCTGAAGGGAGGCGGCTATCACGAAACATTCAGATTGGACGAATTATGTTTGAAGTCGATGTAAAATAACCAATATATGCCCACCTGCTGCCCTCCACAGAGAGCGGAGAAAGAAATCGCTTTTATGTCAGATGCACAGAGAGATCGTCTCTCATTCTCAGTCTGAAACTATATATGAATGCCTGCTGCTGTATGTACAACAGACTGAGAGCTCTGAATCTCTGCTCTATATTATTGACAGGTGTGTGCGGTTCCTAGCTGTTCATCTTACTGTGTGGACCGGAGAGTGAATAAATTAGCCCCAGGCAGCTTCTGTTTACTCAATTTAAGAAATACACAAAGTGTTCGGCAGACATAAACAAGACACCTGGGCTGTGTCAGACCACAGCACCTGTCAGAGCTGATGCAGGAATCAATGCGAAGCATCCATTGGCTACATGCATGCTGTTTGCGTGCTGTCAGGGCTTGGACACGCACATACGCGCACGCACACACGCGCACGCACATACGCGCACGCACACACGCGCACACACGTACACACACGCACACATACAAGGACACACACATACACACACTAACACAACTCACACAACACACACACACAAACCCTCAAACAACCCGTGCTCATAAACAGCATGGTCACCAGGACAAGGCATGTTTGGCCTGCTGGTCCCAGCATGAAATATGATAGAATGATCCAGAATAGGTTGTGAAACAGCTTTATTAAGTCTGATATAACTAGGCTGGATCTACCAGCACTAACCGGCATTAACCAGTTGAGCCCGCATGGAATTTATGCAGGTTTAAACTGGAGGTTTCATTAGGTATGTTTTACAGGTCGGCGTGCCGTTAGGTATCAACAAAACCATTGATGACATAATATACACAACAAAGCAAATGAGAAAATCGAAAACCCCTAATGCAGACAAGCTTATCAGTAATTCAGGACAAATATCATTCAGCTCTGTGCTGATTCTCTCTCAAGGCCGTGTGGCAATGTGACAAACTGACAATGACAGAAGCCATTATTTGCTGTCTGTGGGCTGTGACAAATGACAGCACATCAAATGGCAGCAATTAAAGGATAATTATATTCCCAACATAACACAGGACTTCTCTCCATTTCTCAATCTGACTTACTCTCTGTCTCATCAATTGGAGGAACAGCAAGACTACAAATTACAAACCGTTCTCCATGTACGTCTATAATAAAGCTAACTTGTGCCATAGATAATGACACTGCTGAACAGAGCCGAGCCATTATGCTCACCTACTACCCATAATGCATTTAAAGCTGAAATCTGACAAACAAAAATCAGTTACTGAGAATAAAACAGATCAGTGTTAACACAATCTCTTTACCTTACCCCAAATCACAATTGTAAGTTTACAATAACGGCTTATAATTGAAGTTATCACGTTGCTTTTCACAGGAAATGTCTTTCTGTAAACAGGAAGAAGAATATACAGCTACAATATCTAACATTGTTCTTATAGTCATTTTTTAAATTCTAATTTGTCATCCATTTAAAAAACAACTCTGAAAATAACCTGCAATATCATGCTTCAAACACAGATGGCGCCAGAGACAAAAACGACAGATTGCACTGAGAAAGGTCAGAGAATGTCAAGGAGTGGTTAAGGAGTTTGAGGTGTCTTTAACAATTTAATCAGATGTTGCATGGTTAGATTGTTAAGCTGGGTTGGTGGTAATGCAGACATGCTAACTGTGCATGTATTCAGTGTAGGCACAGAGTGAGAACATCCATCAAAGCAGACAGGCAATGTAGACCAACCTGCAGAAGATGGGAGACTCCTTCATTAGGCCATAATGATGTGTGAAGACGCTCTTAATCAGACCATGGCATCTTAAGTATGTTTTCAATTTGCTTTTTTATGATGTGACGATACGTGAAGCTGTGATATATACGAGGATGCTTGAAATGGACCTCAGTCAGGATATATCAAGACACTACATATATAATCTGATGTGAATGAAATGAGGCTGTGAGGAAAAGACATACAGCATGCAATTCATATTAAACATGTAAAAAAGGGGCACGTCAAACTGATTCTTACAACAACACATCATCACTTCCAAACTCTTATTAACCACCAGACACAAACTCAGAGAGAGTACCAGAACAAATGATGCAATGAAAACAGGTGATTTGTTCATGCTGTGGTGCATGCTGGGAAATGAAGTCCACCATATGAAATGCTTTGGAAGATTTTTCAGTGTTTTGCCAACTAAATAATCAAAGCCAAAGTGCACAGTGATACAGCCTTTTAAAGCTGCAATCTGTAACTTTTGTCTCCCCAATGCCATCCCATAAATTTCTAAAATAGCAAAATAATTTACATACGTTTTGTTACGTAGGTTTAAATCAAATCAAATGCGAAAATCAAATAAAATCCTGGGAAATCAGACCATCTGCTCAAATTATAAATCACTACTAAATCCTTATTATAAACTTACCTCAGCGTTTGGAATAAGCGAAAGGAGACCATTTTGAACTCTCAGTAACCCACATTTTGGTTCATTTTTAACAAAGTCACAAATTGCAGCTTTAAACACACTCTACTGTATCCCTCATAGACTTGTTTTTTATTCTTGTGAAATTAAATGTGCCGTTCACCCTGACCGAGATCCATAAACATGTTGGTCAAGGGAAACCAGACACCAAAGACTGCTTGCTTAGCTCCCTACAGCAGCTATACTGAATCTTTTGCTAACCTTGATAGAGTTTTGTCTTAGCACTCGCTACACAAGGAATAATTTATCAGACAGTGGATCCAGTTGGGAATACTCAATCATACAATTTGAGAGCGCTTTGGAGACAACTTGACGAATGGCCTCGTAGAGTGATATAGTGAGCCGAGACCTTGTAGATAATCAAGACAAATCTATTACCAATCACTTCAACATGTACATTTGTCATAGCATGCTGTTCTTTCAGCAATACTGAACAGATCAGGGTAACTATGTGCATATATAACATAACTAATAAGTCCACACTAAGTAAAGCTGTCAGTTCTGTCCTGCTCTGCTGCAGTGCCGCTGTTTTATTAGGAACATCAGAAGTTTCTCCATTATCAATCAGGCATCAATAAGCAGACCTGCCTAAGGGCTGTGTTTGAGCTGCAGGCAGTTGTTCCTAATTCAGGTCTGAGGGACCATCAGCACTGTATGTTTGTTTGACTCCCTCATTAACAAGTCATTCACATGATCAGATCATTAGCAAAGGGATACAGGAGCTGATGGAGGAGCTGGGTGTGATGGAGACATTCAAAGTGTGCTGTGGGTCTTCAGAACCAGCATTAGGAACCGCTGGCCCACGCCATAGACACAGGAAGTGTCCCTCCTTGAAAGATATCACTCACCATGCAAGAATCTCTATATAGCTTGCTGATGTATACTGATGTATTAAGCTATGCTAATGTTCTTTAACATTCTTTAAATGTTCTCTCGAAGTTACCAAAAAACATTCTTGCAGCGACATTAGTACTATTTTCAACTCTATATATAATGTCAAAAAATGTTACTGATAAAAGTTACCACAATTATTCTTACAGCCTAAAGGTGGGTTAGCTAGGTAGGGGCTAAAATTTGGGCTCAAGGATTGGACCGCCACGTAACCAATCAAAACACTTCCCATGTTCATCACCTCCGCTCCACCACGAGTGGTCGAGTTCTACATAAAGCTCTGTCACTTATATAGCCCTTGCGGTCCTCTTCAAAGTCCACGCTTTGGTGATGTAATGCCACATAGACTGTTGGGTAGTGACTTTTACCGCTGTATAGGGGCACTCATGAGCACCCTTCTGAAACATATGCTGAAATAACAAATGGAACACCTTACAGCTTTGTGACTGCAGGACCACATCAAGTGCACCATTTGGGACAGAGCCGAAGTTATGATTTATCATTTACAAAGACCCTGATTAGCATTCTAACAACTACACTGTGTATTTCATATGAAGTTATTAATAACATCTCTAGGTAAACTTGTGTTCTCTAGTGATACACTACTGCAGAGTTAGCTACCATCGGTTTAGCAACACCTCCCTGTAGCAGAGGTTCTGGTGAAAACTGAAGCCTTATGCTCATGTAGTTTCTACAAAAACACACACACACACACACACACACAATAAAAATAAATTACTCATGCTGGACAGATCAACACACAGCTAACAGGAATGTTCTCAGAATGCTGTCTAAAGTTCTCTTAAAGTTCTCAAAAAATAAAAAATGTTCTTGCAGCGAATCATTTTAAAACGTTACAGAACTGGAAAAACTTCAAGGTACAGTAAAAGAATGTTTCAAACATCCCTAAAAAACAAAAACATTTGTTACTTAATGGAAACATTAGGGAAACATTTTTACAATCTAAAATTGTTAGCTGGGCACAACCACACATCAATTTCAAATAACCAGGAGAGAATATTGTGCTACTAAGACCTTTTAATATCACTGAATAAAGTGAGAAATGAGAGAGAGAGAAGAGAAAGATGAGGAATGGTGGGCGTGCGATTCACACTCATGCTCATGACAGTACAACAAATGTGTGTGTGTGTGTGTATGAGCACGTATCTACGGCTGAAGACACAGTGTCTGTTGATGTTAATGCCAGGCTTCTGGGCTCAGGGCCAAAGGCATTAAGTGGAATCGAATTCCACAAAACTAGCTTTAATCAGCAGGTTTTTAAGGTTAGAATTACCCTCTCTCCTCCAGCCTGCCTGCCAAGGTTAAAGCCCTGCTGAAGCAGGCTGAGGTAATGGGATGATGGTGTGGCAAAGGCCTCATGTTCCTCACACACACAAAACCTCAGCACCGCCTCACACGTGAACAACATCCACAGATAACTGAATGTCAGGTGTTCAGGACTGCCCGACTGGCCAAGGACAGACTCCCAAATTACAGGGAACTGATTACAATGACAATGAATAAGGAACGTAAATTTAGACGTCAACCTGCGTTTCTGATAATTTCTAACAGCAATTTTGGGATATAGTTCTAATATTAAAGGAGTTTGTGTCTGCTGTGCACAGAAATAAAAAACTGTGTCCGGACACACAAAACAACAACTATAAAAACAAGCAGACAATAATAATAATAATAAGTATACAGCTCTCTGTACACATTAAATGAACACTTTCCTTCTTATGTGGTAGATACGCAGAAAGGATGTGTGCTAACCTTATACCCAATCCCATTAGAAGCCTCATATATTACATCATTAGGAGGCAGTTGTCATGAAACAAACTGTCTAAAACTGCACTTTACACACCAGACCCAATCACCCCTCAGGCTGAAACTCACAATACACAGCGTCATAATGACCAGACTCTCTGTGTCACAATGTACAAGTACCATAACAGACCATTAAATCCATGTATGTGACAAAATGACTCCAGGCCTGAGGCTCGGCCGCAGACTGGACCGGTTCTGCGGACAGAAACATGACATTAACATGCCAGTCACCTGACTGAGGCAAAAAAAAAAACAGGCACCATCACAAGGAAATGCTTTTTCCTCGTCTTTTTATGTGCGCCTTTTCTATCAGGTTGAAACAAAAATAAATGGCATATTTCTCTCTGTCAGAGGGGGCCGGTGATGTATGGGCTCCTAACACAGTTTGGGCCGTTGGGAATGAGCACAACTGTGTTATTTGCGTCCGTGAGGGCTGGTACATAACTCTAAACGAAGAGGCCAAAATGAGGAAAGGCTCTGTGTTTCTGAAGTCACATTTAAACCAAAGATTAAACGCCTAAAGGAAGGGATTGTTGGTTTTTAATATAACAATTACAGAAACTTTCACGAAAGCTTTGAAGGGAGTTTATCTCTTAAATATGAAAAGAATGGGATTTAGCACAGCGTTCCTTGTCAGGAATATCGCGGGTATTGAGAGATAATTCCTCTTCAGCCCTCAGAATGAAAACTTTGAAGTACAGGGGAATTGTCTCGTCTCATTTTCCATTCACACCCTCACCCCGTCTGCCTGCTCACCAGAGATCCTATCCTCTCCTGATCCCTGCCAACGGCAGGGCCAAAACCTTCCAGCGACTTGAATAATGAATCTCCATCAGGCACAGAGAGCCATTATTCATGGAATTCTCTGTTTCATTACGGAAGCTAATGGAAAGGCAAAAGGACGATCGGTCCCTCCTGTGAGGGTCAAAGGTCGAGGGTTAACCGAAAACAGCTGATGTGGTGAATGTTCCACTGCGCCGAATGGCGGCTGGAAGCTTCCGGGTGGAGTGGCGATCGGTGTACGAGAGAGACAGTGATCTGTAAACACTGCACAGATGCATTGCACTTTTGAATGAGAATCGGGGGCTGCGTGAACAGCATTGCAGAATGCACAACGCATTGTTTTATACCCATTTGTGCTAAATATTTATGCACAAGCTATCCTCCCGGGGAAACGGCTCTCATGTTCTCATTTTTAAACTGCTTCAAATGTTCAGGACTAAAGGCTGAGCAGACAAACACAATGACTACACAGTCAAAATCTGGAAAATGGTTTAACTATTTTACCCAAACATTAAATAAAAATATTCAACCTTAAATCAATCACTCACTTACATCATTTTAAACCCTCTTTGTGGTTAAAACATGATCAAAATAAAACTAACAGTTTATGCAACTTTAATATATTTGCTCTCAAATCACATTTGGTGCATGATGTGACATCACAGCAGGTCTGACATCATTTGTTACTGCGTTTTGACTACCAATATGCTTAAATGTTCATTTTATCGTAGTTTAACAATTATTCCTTTACTCATCTGAGCCTCTGTGGACCCGCAGTCTGCAACTAAATTCCTCCCTCTTAAGTTTTTAAATGTCCTTTTAGATCATGAGAAACACAAGCACCACCGTGCAGTTATACGTCCTGCTTGACTGTGGAAGTCAATTGTGCTAGCAGTGATTAGCACACAGTTATAGATCTCCCTGCTTGATGTACACACTAGCAGCAGGCAGGAGCTCACAGGCTGTAACTCATAACAATCGTTACAAAAAGAGAGAGAAAAGAACTGAGTGACTGAGTCAGGGAGACATCAGAGGACGAGCACGGAGACTTCTTGATTACCACGGAAACAGCCAGAAAATCAAACCCTGGGATGAAGGAGGAGAAAAGGAGGGAAAGAAAGAGAACAGAGGGTCGCACAGAGAGGGAGAGAGAGAACCCAAACACAGAGTACAGGCTTTATCCTTCACAGACGCAGGAACACCAATCGCAAACACATTTTCTCAAGCCCAGGTCCTGAGAGAGATAAAAAAGCAATTTGTATTCTATTCCTCCGCAGCGTCGCTTGCCCTGTTCCTCTGCCTGCATATTTGTAAACACGTCTTCGTCAGAGCGCCTTAATCTTCCCCACACAAGCTCGGGTGCGAGGCGGGGGGGCGGGGCTGAGGAACGAGGTGGTTTGGGGCTGAGAGGTCAAGCGAGGTCAGTACAGACCAACGCTGGCTGATATACTGACTATTTTATTTAATGTAGAAAAATCCATTGAAGTTCACATCCATCGGAAGCTGCAGCTGACTTCAGTGTTGGGATATAATTCAATGGAAAAGGGAAAAATTTTGTAAGATTGAGCACATGAAATCAAAACAGAATTAACTGATATTAAAATACTGCAATATTCAATAAAAAATAAGAGTATATTTTGATTTCAAGCTGACTTTAAACATTTTCAATGTACTTAAAGGTGGTATTTTTTGTTTAAATAATAACACACATTAAATATTAAAAAAATAAGATCAAAATAAAGAACAAACCACATTTCCTCCATGTGGACCGGAACTGAGATTTCTCTCACACCTGTTATGGTGGCGAACCTTAGCCCCGCCCTCCTTCTGACATCACATTTGTCATCTGTGTACACATGTGAACTCGACTGACTGGCTGCTGTGTGCTCCATTGGGCCAGAGAGAGGCTGCAATAGTTTGGAACAGAACAGAAAGCTTTCCCCCCCGTCCTGCAGTCAGGGTCCAGATGCTACAAACAGTGTGAGACGCTTGATGTTCTCACAGACTGACAGACAGAGTGATTAGTCCGACATTACCTGGCAGGATGGATACAGGCCTGACTAACTCGAACAAAATGGCCAAATTTACCCCCAAATTGCAGCCAAATTAACACTGAAGTGCTTCAAGAACAAAAAGGTGAAATGGCAAGTAAATGAATTTGTGCTACTATTTGAGAATTGCGGTGCACAACAGTGCTGCTGTAGACACTGAATATTATGTAAGTTACGTAATTATATATATCAATAATTATATTTTCACATTTTAATCTGACTGTGTGTGTGTATCTCACAAAACAAAAACATCTAAATAGGGACACTTCATAGACTTCCATTGTTTCTGTAAACAGCTGATTATAACCAATATAACTTAAGCCTAACTCACACTCTTACCCTAA
>JBAJNP010005807.1:272-27713 GCA_036877545.1 Yasuhikotakia modesta
ATTTTCTGAGAAGGACCTGTATATATTTTCCTTTGAGCTGAATCATCTATCCCCTGAATGCAATAGTGTTTTAAAGAACAGTTTCATTGATTTGACCCACAATTCTTTACAAGATTTTATTTGGGTTATTTGCCCAGAATTGCATGGAAAGCGTACAGCAGCATGTCATGTCTTACTACCCTTGAGGTCATTAGCTATTGATTGGTGGATATCATCAGATCAAATTCTCGCAGTGCAGCACCAAGATAAACAGCAGGTTACAACCAAACCACTCTATTATTATATTACATCTAGGCACAGATATACATTGCCTACCCCAACATCACTCCAAAACACACATACCCCAATATCAACATCCCTAATAAACACATACCCTACAATAACAACATGATGCCAGTACACTTATATCTACCCCAACATCACCCCAAAACACACAAACCCCTTTTAACATAACCCCAATACATGCAAAACCATCCCAAATTCACCTCAATACATTTACATTTAGGTTTTTAGGAGATGCTTTTATCCAAAGTAACTTACAAGGTGAGGAAAACAACAATGCAATAAATCGTGAAGAGGCAATAATATCAGCCATTCATGGTAATACATGGTTATTCATGGGCATACAACATTTCAATGCTTGATAGATGTGATACCTCCTGGGAGAGAGGAGAAACGGCTATTATATATATTTTTTTATTTCAAGCACAATTCAAGCAACTGAATATAGAAGGGGATGCAATAGAATGGACAGAGTTTCTATAAGTGATTTTGCACCCTTAGAAGAGGATATTACAAGGCAACATTCGTTTGTTGACCATAGGGATCTGGAAGGGGTGTAGATGTATACAAGTTTGTGAAGGTGAGATGGTTTAGAGCATGTAGTGTAATTATATTATAAGCAAGGAGTAGATATCTAAACTTTATGCATGCCGCAGCTGGTAACCAGTGAAGGGAAGTGATGACAGGTGTGACATGAGTTTTTTTATGGCTCTTTGAAGACCTGTTCAGCTGCAGTGCTCTAGATCAGCTGTAATGACAAAGAATTGCAGTAGCCCAGCCTAGGAATGACAATGACAATCACATTTTTCCCAATGTGATCGCAACAGAATCATCACAACTGCAAAATAGATGACATACACAGGAGTTTGGTTATCAGTTGTTTATTATCCACATCAATTGCTATGTGTCTGAGGGACAGATCAATATGTCTTATTAGGCATGAAGAGATTGCAGACAAGTATTACTGCAGCAGTATCAAATATTTTAGGCTGAACTACAATAACAACTAATATAGGAATAACTCAGTTAATAAAATAACAACAAACAAAAAATGACATAGCTGAGGGACAGATCAATATGTCTCATTAGGCATGAAGACATTGCAGACAAACATCTCTGAAATTAGAAAAACATTAAACAAAACGCACTTATGGAAAAAAACATCAGTATGACACGAGGCATAAAGATAATAACTACAAACATTTATACGTTTAAGAAAACACAAAATAAGAAGAAAATACACTTATTTTTTCTTCCAAAACAACAACCAGGAACAAAGAGAAGCATGCTTACCTGCAGCAGTATCAGCTATTTCAGGTCGAACTATGGTAAGTGCGTAGGACAAAATAATGTCTGCAATGCACTAAGTAGGGGGCACCAAAAACACGTAAATTTCATGCAATTTCATATGCCATATTACCATACTGTATGATTACGATTTTCCCAATGTTATAACAGACAAATCTGCATGAGCATGTTGTTTGTGATCAGAGAATGTTAGCTGATTATTAATCTTTAAAGACTACGCCAATGTTTCTGGCTGCCCTTGGTGTTAGAGTTGTGGAGCCAAGCTGGACTTATCCCAGTTTTGACTTCGCAAAGCTTGTTGAAGATCTCACAGTTTTTCTCAGCTTAGATCATTGCATCGTCTTTTTTCTAGTTGCCATAGTAACCACTGTACAGTAAAATGCCTAATACATAGAACACATCCATGTGCAAATAACCTTATTGAACATTAAATTTGTGCTGTCAGAGGTGACACTGACATTTAAATTAGATCCTAAGGATTAAAGGTCATACCTTTAAAATTAGGGGCTGTCCTGTTGATTGAATAGGTCATCAGATAAATAAAAAAGATTTATTGCAAAGGTGTCAAGAAGTTTTTAAAAATTAAAGTTGAACATGTTATTTTAAGACAGCTGAACAATTGTCTTTACAGCTGATAGGAAGCCTGGCACATTCTGTGGAGTCAGATGGTTTGTTGAAGGCTCTGAGCGCCTGGCAGCCCATCTCCACAGAGAACTAGACTGCTGTGTTTGATCACAGAGTTCCTTATTAATGTGTTTCTCTTCACTATTTACATTTATGAGATTAAGTTAGAAAAGGGTTGTGACAATCAAGTTCTTGTTGTTCTCCTGATTCTAAAGGCAGTTCATTTATTAAACTCTGATTTCTGCCCGCTGTTTTTAAACACTAGCCAATAAATAAGCACAATTACCCTGAAATGGTAAGAACACATTAACACTGATTACAGTTAAAAGTAGATCATCTGAATATTTGAATGAATTAACTTATTAACTTATGCATCAACAATAGACAAAATGTTTAACTAATAAAGATAAGAAGACCAATTGTAAGAAGTGTATTTTAGAAAGTGTAAAAAATGTTTTATGTATAGTTGATTATATGAGTAGTTCTTCCCTGTCTCTGAAGCTTCAGAATACTATTTATGTTCATCCTCAGATGACAGAAAGTGGCATATTGAAGTGCAGCTTTATCCGTACAGTCAAATCACAACCACTCAGATCACAGATTCTCAGTTGTAGTCTCAGCACTCTCCCCCACATGATATCCCTTACATGCGACATTCAAGTTTGAACATGGTGAAAGGAAATTATATTTGTGAGCTGCTATAGATGGGATTTGAATGTTTGTACTTTTTCATAGGTTTTTAAATATAGTGTATAGAGTATACAGTCATGTTCTTATATTTGACCTGGCCTTTCTGACGTGTCATTGCACAGAAAATTTCTTTGTAAAGATAGAAAGTTCAGAAATCTTCTTTAGTTTTACATGGAAAATAACAAGAGCATATGGGTTCAGAATAAGTAAAAGTAAATAATGTCTTAGTAAATAAAATAAAGTAAATAAAATTGTTCATTTTTAACTGAAACATGATGGAACTATCATTTCTTTGCCTGTTAAGTTGATGCAAATGTTCTAACATTATTCAGTCATATGTTGTTGTTGCACACCTAGAAGACACCACAACCAGCAAACAACCCTCCACTCGCCCCTCAGCCACCCACTCTAAGTAATGACAGTTGCCATAGAAACTGAAGGAGGAGGGCAAGTGTTTTAGCTGAGGCATAAAATCTGTATTTGTGTGTGCAGGTCTGAGAAGGTTGAATTTTTGCTGCCTAGCATAACGACAGAGCCACAGCCCACTCGCAACAGAGGCCTTTTCATAGACCACATGGTAATTAAGACATAAGACCTATAATCAGGCTAGAGCTGCTAACGAGAAGCTGTCTGCCCACACCACTCATATTCACAGCAAATAATCTTTCTATGATCCCAAATAAAACCACTCGCCCTCACGACGACCAGGCTCTCTTTTAGATCGGAACTGCACTCCAAGGTTGTTATATGCCATGTGTATTTAAACATATTTCTATTTTATATTTACTGCTTTGGTGGAAATGCTTTTGTTTTATATTACAATTTTGTTTTTATGACAAACTATATACTGTTGTTTTAGAAAACAGTTTATCTGCCTTTATCTAAAATCTAAACGCAAAACCTTTTATATACAAACCCATTTTACACAGCAGTGAAGACAAAGAAACCACATCTGTTGTAAACTGTATATTAACTATTACTGTGGTTCTCAACCTGGAGTCTGCCCCCGAAGGTGCTTTTAGACCTTGTATGCTTTTAGGTTAAATATTGATGCAAATACTTTTTCCTAAGTACTTCCTAGGAATGCTCCAAATCACTGAATCAGGTTCCTTTAATTTAATACATGGTTTCTCAGATGCAAGTGTGTGCAGTGACCAGCAGTTATGATGAATATAAACAGCTCAGTGGCAGCAGCGCCTCAGTCTCTCATGGGTTGAGTACAAAAATAACATTTTAAAATATTTTAAAAACTCTGTACTAGTATTACAAATTAGTAAATTACACAACTATTACACTCTATTACAGAATTATCTTCGGAGAATTTACTGTTAAGAACTTCATAACTGTTAGGGATTAGCTGTTCTTTTGTAAACCATTCCCTCACACCAGGGTATTTTCTCTCATCGCCAGTTTAAAGGTTGCCATATATCCCCAAAAAAACTCATCAGTCATTTTGCTTTGGTCTAGATATTATTCCTATAACAAGCCCCTTAAAATTGCAATATAAGACATGGCAGTGCACCAGGAGAACAAATATGAGAAAATAAAGTCAACAATATCCTACAAAATTTAAAAGGCATAAAATAATTCAATAGAAAGGATTTTTAATAGATTTCTTATAAATTGATTAATGGAATGAAAAGGTTTTTAAACTATTTTTTTTTCATTTAGCATTATTTTAGTTGACAATTTTATTAGCTTGACAATAATGTGTTTAAACCCGTTGTTTATATGTTAGTTGTAGTTTTAAGTCATGATAGTAAACCTTTAATTGGACATAAGAAGGCTGACAGTGTTGAGATACCATCACCAGAGATTCATCCTCCATGTGGGGTTTGGTGTGTGCTTGAAATGTCGATATCTGTCAAGTTTTTTGTTGTTCTTTTACTGCCTCAGCTTTGTATTGTGATTAAAATGAGCACTTTAGCTCGGCTACCTGTTTGCCAGCGCTTCCATTTAGATTAGCGTGCTCTAATTAACAGCAGCCCTGCATTTCCCTTCCCAGGCTAGTCTCTAATGGCTGGCCAGATTAATTTAAATGCAAACGAGAGAGGATTTAATGAACTGCTTTTACTGAGAGTGTTTAATAAGAATTTCAACACTCAGACAGGTTGGTAAACAGCACTCAGACCGTTAATTATGCATTGTTGTACATTTCTGCTCTAAAATGTTAGTTAATGGTGTCAAAATAATTATACTTGGTTTCTTGAATGATGTCACTGTAAAGATGTGTAACACAAGAGTCTCTGAGTAAACTGCATACTACATTTTCATGTGAAGATGCATGGCCAAGATTGTCAATGGATTATATTTTAGCTAGTTTTTATGTTTTAGTTAGTTTGTATCCTGTCAGGATACTTAGAAAATATGACACAAGTATATTTATTTTTCCTATTATTTGGCATTCTGAATAAGTTATTCAGTTTCAGCACATCCCTGCAGCAAATATAACAGGTTGTTGTTTTGGATGTGAGTGGATCAGTGCAGTCTGCAATCAGAAAGTGAGAGCAGACATCCATTTATTTGAATTTGAGGATGAAGCAGTGACAAAGGTACTTTGTAAATATTGTTTTAAAAATGTTTTATTAGATCAGAGTAGATCAGAGTGTGTTTTTACATTTATAGTCTTGTAAGAATGCATATTTAAAAAGAAAGATATTTTTGACTCTGGGCTATGCATATGCTTAAGTTTAATGATTCCTCTTTAGTAGCCAATAGTTAGTATAGATACATCAACTTCATAAATAAAATAAACCCCAAATCTCTGCATATAGCTATCCTGAGTTTGTGTTCTGCTATCAACATGCATAGAACAAACACTATTGAAGGGAACTAGTGACAAGAATTATTACCTAATTTATGAAACTAATCCCTGTTTTCGTTATAGCTTGGTTTAATAGGCAACTTCTCGCTAAAGCAGGCAATAAGAAAAAAAACACATTTTTGAGAAAAAAAGTCTAAACGGGCACAGCACTTCAGTATCTTATTCACATGCCTTAAAATAGAGGGAGGTTTGGGGAAATGTCATGAATACGGTCTCTGTGGCTCCCTCTGCTAATCGCCAGCAGGATCCATCCCCGGATTATTAAAGAACTACCTTTCCTATCGGCCCGTACTTGGGCCACGCCCTCCCCAGCTGGCGGCCATTTTGTCAATCACGCATTGTGTATTTATACTCACCCCAAACAAAGACTCAGTGGAAGCAAAGTCTAGTCGGCATTGCAACTATTCCGAGCGTTTTCTCTGTGTGAGATTTTCTGCTATTACCTGGACTGCCTACCCTGTATCCTTTGCTTGCTGCCTGCCCTTGTGACTCTGCCTGCTTCGTTGACTCTGTGTACTGGTTTGCTGCCTGCCCTGATCTCCTGCCTGTCTACCGTTTACGATTTGCTCTGGCTTTACTACTGTTGTTTACTGTGTAAAACCCACGCCTGTCTGACATTGTTTGATACTAATAAACTGCACATGGATTCCGAAACTAACAAGTCTCAGATACAGGAAAGTTCAAGTTCAATTTATTTATAAAGCGCTTTTTACAATGGTACATTGTTACAATGCAGCTGTACAGATGTAAAAGAAAATATCAAAGGATATTTATGCTCTGTTTCCAAACTTAAAAATAAAACAAATCTGAAAATAATACATAATAAAACATAATAAAAATACACATAAACTCACAGAACAAACATTAGATATACACTCACAAAACAGACATAGTAAATATACACAAGCACTCACAGAACAGACTTAATAAATATACACATAAATGCAGAAATTTGTAAAAATAATTCAAAACTTATAGAACTATTATGTTGAATAGTTACAGAGTTTCCTGAGTGGGGTGTCTAATCTAGTGTCAGCAGACTCCCTTTAAGCAAGCCAACAGGGCGACAGTGGAACCAAAACTCCAGAGATGGTAAATGGAGAAAAAAAACCTTGTGAGAAACCAGGCTAGGCGGGGAGGGCCAGTTCTCCTCTGGAAAGTTAAAGCTGCAGTCTGTAACCATGACTATGATTGGTTTAAATAAGAAGCTGGATGATTAAGTGGAAGAAATGTACAAATGGTGATTATATTTTTAAGATAGGAGAAAAATGACATGGTAGGTGTTAAATGCCATAAGTTACTGATAGCAGCTCTAACAACAATCTGCTGTTACAATACCGGCTATGAATTGAAGATTTAAGTTGTTTGATGGATTTAAAAATTCATATATAGCGACAGAAATAACAGAATTATTGAAGTAATGTGGAAATGTATGTCCAGCACTGGAGTAGACAGTGAATCTTCTGGAAACGCCTGATGATAGAGACCACATTCAGGAGGAACTGGAGACCGGACTGGCCCGCTGATGAGTGACCCATTATGAGGCAGGTTCATCTAACCCTCCCCTGGGAGGAAGCCCCCAAAACAGAGAATAATTAGCATAGCTGCTGTTCATGGCATAGTACACATAAATCAACTTGTCAGTAGACAAGAATTATCAATTGATCTATGAAAATGCACATCTAAACAGATGTGTTTTTAGTCTAGATTTAAACTGCAAGAGCGTGTCTGAGCCCCGAATAGTATCTGGGAGATTATTCCAGAGTTTATGAGCCAAGTGAGAGAAAGCTCTACCACCTTTAGTTGACTTATTAACTCTAGGCACAACCAGCAGACCAGCGTTTTGAGAGCGTAGAGCCCGTATCCGTTTGTAATGTGATGTATTTAGGGGCAATCCCATTCAGAGCCTTATAGGTTAACAGTATAATCTTGTGTGTAATACAGTAATTGACAGGCAACAAGTGGAGGGAAGAAAGAATTGGCGTTATATAGTCATATTTCTTAGACCTGGTAAGGACTCTAGCTGCAGAATTTTGAACTGACTGTAGTCGGTTTATGAGAGAGGCTGAACAGCCACCTAATAGTGCATTACAATAATCCAGTCTGGAGGTCATAAAAGCATGAACAAGCTTTTTCACATCAGACCTAGAGAGGCAGCCACGTATCTTAGCGATGTTCCTTAAGTGAAAGAAGGCAGTTTTAGTAATATATGCCACATGGCTTTCAAATGATAGATTGCTGTCCAACGCCCAGGTTTTTAACTGTATTGGATGAGGTAACATTACACCTGTCTAAATTGAGATTATACTCGGCAGAGGGCTGTTTATTAGAGTGTGGTCGAACAAGTAATATGTTGGATTTGTTTGAATTTTAGCAGAAGAAAATTACATGTCATCCAGTGTTTTATGGCTGTGATACAATCAGAAACTTTTGCTAGATTAGTAGTATCGTTAGGTCTAGAAGTTATGTGTAATTAGTTATCATCTGCATAGCAATGGAAATTTATCCCAAGCCTTTATCTGCCGCCATAGGTAAATCATTTGTCATTTTGACCAGAGCAGTTTCTGTACTATGATGCGGTCTAAACCCAGACTGAAAAGTTTCAAAAATGTCGTTTCTCAGTAAAAAAGCAGGCAGTTTTCTAAAGCAACCCTTTCTAATATCTTTGACATTAAAGGGGTATTTGAGATCGGTCTATAATTTGCAAGTTCATTTAAATCCAGTTGAGGTTTCTTTAAAAGCGGCTTAATGACTGTTAGCTTAAAGGGGCTTGGGACATGACCTAGGCAAAGAAAGGAGTTGTTCAAAGATACTCTTGAAATGCTGTTAATAGCTCTAACAAAAGTGTGGTTGGTATAGGGTCTAGTATAGGAACACGTAGTTGGTTTGGATAATATGATAAGTTTATTAAGAGCTTCCTGGCTTATAGCTGTGAAGCATTCAAACTGCTCCTGAGGGGAAACATTAACCAACAACGAATTTTCCAAAACCGACACCGACCAGGTGGATTCAATTATGTCACATATATTTTACATTTTTTCTTTAAAAAAAGATCATAAAATCATTGCTCCCCAAGTTCGCAGGTGCGTTATCTTCTGGAAGCCTTTGTTTGCTTGTTAGTCTGGCTACTTAATTATAAAAACCTGAGATTGTTTTGATGTCTTTCGATTTCTGATCTGATATGTGCTGCCCTTTTTGATTTTAGGGCTTTTTTATAGCGGGACATACTGTCCTTTCAAGCTACACTTCTAGGTTCATTTTTCTCCAATTCCATTCTAAATTACGAGTTTCTCTCTTTAGCATACTGGTCACGTTGTTATACCATGGAGCTGTCCTTTTATCTTTAACTTTTTTCACCAATTTTAAGTGGTGCGACAGTATCAAGAGTACTGGTGAAACTATGATTCAGACTAGTTGTTACAGTATCTAAATCTTTAACGGTTTTGGGTGAATTGAGTATATTGGATAGATCGGGCAGCGTACTAATGAAGCTGTTTATAGTATTGGGTGTTATGTTTACAAAAATGTGGGGCATTATATTCAACATCACCAGAATTGATTAATTCATGAAATTAGATGGTGGTCGGTAATTTCATCACGCTGCGGTGTGATTTCTATATTTATGGTGTCAAGGCCATATGATAGATTAAGATCTAGAGTATGGTTAAAACGATGGTTGGGTAAATTAACATTTTGTTTAATGCCATGAATGTGGTCCCAAATTCCCAAAAAAGTGCAGGAGCCAGGGGGTCTATAGACAGTCTATAGACAGTTCTCTCGCAAACGAGAGAAAGGATTGTTTCTTTCTATCTGGTAGTGTAACTTTAAGCAGCAGTAATTCAAAAGAGGTGAAACGATGGACTTTAGTTTGTGATACCCTTGGAAAATCACTTTAGATATTGAACAGGTCACCACCTCCACAACCTGCCAGATATGGCTCATGCTTATAGCGGAAGTGGGCCAGATATGACTATCTTCACTGAGGGTGATCCACGGCGAACAGACTCGACTAGACGCTTTTTCAGAATTTCAGACTGCCTCTTCCTGGTGTCATTTAACCCCCGTGTGCAGAACGACAGCTCCCATGCTACAGGTAGCATGAACATGGCGGGCGATGGAATCTCAGATTATCGCAGCACCGGCTACTCTCTGAGGATCAGAGCGCATTGTGACAGCGGGCACGGGAATTGGTGGCATTAGCAGGTTGAAGTTTGCCTGGGTCCTGGACCGCGCTTTCGGCTGATGTTTGGGCGCCGGAGTGAAGTTCATAAGGCCTTGTCGTGTGCTGGCCCTGCACATGGGGATAGATAGCATAGGGGTAATCACCTATGCTACAAATGGGAAGGTTATGCCATTGTTCTGACTATATATGATGTCATGTTTACTATGGAGGACTTTTTGAGATACAGGGCTGAGTTTATATAAGATAAGGAGAAATAAGGAAGTGTGTGAACTACACTGTTTTTTTTAGGATGCTTTGTGTTAATAGTGATGTTTTGGGGGGTTGGGTTAATCTAGTTGGAGGGTTGGAGTTAGTTATGGGGTGGCTTACGGGGTAGTTTTTTTTCCCTATACAAATTGTTCTTATGTGGGGCTTCAGTTTTTATTTATTTTCTTTTCCTAATTTTAAATTTCATTCACAGCCTCCTGTTTTTTGCTATTATGGGTAGAGAGTTGAGATTCATGAGCAAGAATGTCAAAGACTTAAATAATACAGTAAGGAAAAATAAATTCTTGCACATCTTTGACTGCACAAAACAGATTGCCTTTTTGCAAAAGACTCATTTGCACAATAAAGATCATTCTTACTCTAATCACAGGTAGAATGGGCAGTTTTTCATTCATCATTTCAAGTTAAGGCATGAGGTGTGGCAATTTTGATTGACAAGACTATACCTTTTACCCCAACTAACTTCATAGCAGATAAAAAAGAATGTTGCATGTAATCAGAATTTAATTTGAGCTAATTTTTATGCCCCAAACTTTGATGATATAACCTTAAGCATGCTCTGTCACTTTCCAGATCTTGATTCTTATTTTCTAATATTTATTGGTGATTTCAATTGGTCTGAACACAGTGTTAGATCGTTCTTCTTCTAAATTATAGGCTCCCAGTAGATCTTTAAAATACTTGAACAGTTTTTTTTCTGATAATGGTCTCTCTGATATTTTTCTGGATCTGCAAAAAAGAGAATACTCTTTTTTTCAAATATAATCATTCTTATTCTCGAATTTGACTATTTTGTTTTGGATAATGCCCTGATCTCTGAGGTTTGTTGCCGTGCATACCAAAAGTATCATTATTTCGGATCACGCCCCCTTTATTCTTTATTTAAAGTTTTCATATTTACCCTCCCTAAGGAGGAGCTGGCAGCTTGATACCTCACTTAGCAGATAATAGTATAATAATATATAATACTTTGGGATGCTCTTAAAGCATATATTAGAGGTCAAATCATTTCATATACTGCCATACTGCCTATTGGCCAATCAACTGCAAGGGTTCCAGTCAAAGCAAATCATTAGTGGCACTCATCTAGATAATGGTGAGATTACAACTGACCAAAGCATCATTAATGATAAACTTAGAGACTTTTATTCTACCTTATATACTACTGATTCTCCTTTACAACACGACATTGACTATTTTTTCTGCTCAAATATAGGTTCCCGCATTATCTCCTAATGTTAGCAAATCTTTGGAGGAACCAGTTTCACAAGAGGATGTGATTTCTGCTATTTCTGCCATGCAATCCAAGAAATCACCAGGACCTGATTGTTTTCCGTCAGTGTTTTTTTTTTAATCTGTTTAGCTTCCCCTTTTTTAACAGCTGTTTTTTCTGACTCCTTCAGAACAGGGGCTCTTCCTCCTACTTTGAGTCAGGCATCCATTTCCTTGCTGCTTTAAATGGATAAGGACCCTTTGGATTGTGCTTCTTATAGACCCATATCTTTACTTAACTGTGATGTTAAAATTCTAGTGAAGGTGATTGCCTCCAGGTTAGGGAATGTTCTCCCTAGCATAATCTCTTCTGATCAGACAGGCTTTATAAAGAACTGCTTGCTTAATATAATTCACCCCCCGCACATCTCCAGAATGTGTATCCTCTAGATGCTGAGAAAGCATTTGACAAAGTAGAGTGGGACTACCTTTTTTAGCTTTAGAAAAATTTGGATTTGGCCCTTACTTTCTTTTATGGATCAAATTATTATATAGTGCACCTTCTGCTGTTAATCATTTATCATTTTTTAAATCTTTAGTCTCCATCATTTGTACTTTAATCTGGAATGGCAAACAGTCTAGGCTGAGGAAAGTGCACCTTTGAAAGTCTAGGTGTAAGGGCGGGATGTCTTTGCCTAATTTTAAGTTTTATTATTTGGTGGCGAATATGTGTAATACATTGTACTGGTCGCATTATCATCTGCAGCCTAATAAACCATCTTAGGTAGATATGGAGGTGCATGCTCATAATCAAATTTCTCTTCTGACTATTCTTGCGTCCAGGCTGCAATTGATTTCTTACAGTTTTATGGATGGCCCAGTGGTGAAACATTCACTGAGGATCTGGATTCAATTTAGGAGATCATTTTATTTTCATAGTCCTTCCCTTCTCAGTCCTATTGTTCATAATGATTTTTTTTGCCTGGAATGCAAGACAGCTCTTTCAGGAAGTGGTCTGATAAGGGAATTATATGTTTTGAAGACCTATTTATAGACAAAGTGTTTGCATTTTTTGACCAGTTGATGTCACATTACGTGTCGGTTAAGTCTGATTTAGAACAATTTAGATTCATTGAATCATGAACAACAGAGTTAAATCACAATTTAATCAGCAGCAAAGTTCAGCTGAGTTTCGGTTGTTTAGGTTATCTTAAACAACCTAATCAACTTAATGTTTAAGTAACCTAATCAGGTTGATAGCCTTTAAATTAAGTGAAACACCTAATTAGCTACAATCAAGTCATATCTTATACAGTAAAACATATACACAGCATGCACATTTCATTTTAAACACACATTTCAAGAAACGTTTACTCTCTAATTCACAACCATTGTAAATATTAGTTAGCAAACATATCTTTAGCAAAACGCAAGCAAGCACATCTTGAGCTTATAGCATTTCATTAAAACACTAGATGACAAAAAACTTATTTAAAAACATCATCCTACCATTTGCGTTCAGAACGTACATCATGCTGGTGGATGCTCACTGCTCTGTTGATCTTTCAGGTCATGAGTGCTTTTAACTGCTCTCCACACATGCTCCCTTTCAGTGTGCGCCAATCAAACTCAACATACTTCCACCTACTTCAAATGTTACCTGTTCTCTTTGTAACTTTTCGTAAATGGTTCTGCGCTGAGAGTTTTGGTTTTGTTTTCATTTGAAACAGTATATTATGAGATCAGACAGAGCTTACAAATGAAGCGTGTGCTTAAATAGCATGATACCTGATGATGTGCAGGTGTATGTACTCAGGTGTAAATAACATAGGTGTAAATAACACCTAAATAACATTCTGGTTTATTAATATTGACAGATCTTGTGACTTTGAAGATGAATTTCTCAAAAACTGTACAGTATAATTAATTGATCTTTATTGTGCTTATAGAGAAGTTTATTGTGAGCAGATATCATTGAGTTTTGTCATCTACCAATTTAAAATGTTGTAATGGTCGTAACTGGGCTCTCTTACAACATTCTTTTGCTTTTATTTTGAGTTGGTGTAGATGCTTCACCACATCATATGCGGGGGCAGTGGGACAGAGATTGGAGTCTTGCAACATCTTATCCATTGGTCCATACAACTTCCTACCAAGATGGAATTCGGCTGGTGTCATTCCAACAGTTTCTTGGACAGCTGAATTGATCGCAAACCTCAATTCTGTCAGGTATTGGTCACACTTTTTATGACTGTCATCAACATAAGCTGATTGTGTCACACCCCATTTTGTGCACATTTCTTTGAACACAAACTGAGTTCAGTAGAACAGTAGAAAATCAGAAACTCCCCATCGTGTTAGAACTTCTTTCCGGAAAAGATCTGCAACAGTTTGTGCTGTGGTGTTTCGCATAGGAAGTGAGTAATAATCTACACAACTAGTAGATATTGATGAGTACTTTGGGGTAAGGGTCCCATAATGTCAACTCCAATCATGTCATTTGGATGTGTGGTGGTAATCTGCTGATTTCTACCAGCGGGTTTTCTATTTTCATTTTTTAGGGTCTGACACTTTATACATTTCTTGATGTGCTGTTTTACATCATTACACATTCCAGGCCAATATGCAACACTGTAAATCCTTTTGTATGTTTTATAGATTCCTGCATGACCACTCAAGGGATGTGCATAAAGAACAAACAAACAACATTCTGGCTTGACAAACATTTGTGATAATGCATCTTGTGCGACAAATAAGTTTGTCTTTCCGATACTCAACCACAAAATTGAATTTTTGTAGGTGAAGAGCCCAACGGATCAGACGGCTAGTTGTACTGGTGTAATTCATCACCCATTGTAATGCTGAATGGTCATTGACAATTTGGGTTTCAGATAATATTGCCATTTCTCCAAAGGCCAGACCATGCGAGACACTCTTTTCGCTGGTGGAGTAATGGGTCTCAGCTTTGTTTGGAGCTCGACTAGCATAGACAATTACCTCTTCCTGGTGTGGTTCTTTCCGCTCTGTTAACATTTACATTTAGCAGATGCTTTTGTCCAAAGTGACTTACAAAGCGAGGAGAACAATGAAGTGATAAATCCTAAGATAACAGAACGCAAAGTCATACAAAGACACAATTCTTCTGGTTAGACAATGTTCCAGGGGTTCCTGTTGAAAAATCTTTTTTTTTTGGGAGTGTTAGAGTGATAAGAGGAGTGTTAGAGTGATAAGAGGTGCTCCCGGAAGAGGCTGGTTTTGAGGAGTTTTTTGAATATTGTGTGGGATGAGGCAAACCGAACAGAGTGTGGGAGATCGTTCCACCATCTGGGAATATTAAATGTAAAACTGCAGGGTTACAGAGAGTGTTTATAGAATGGAATGACAAGACATTGTTTGTTTGATGAGCATAGGCATCTTGAGGGAGTGTATTTTGAAAGAGATGATGAAGATAAGATGGTGCTGAACCACTGGTCGTTTTGTAAGTGAGTGTCAGAGATTTAAACCGGATACGTGCTGCAATTGGTAAACAATGAAGGGAGATGAAGAGAGGTGTGACATGGGCACGTTTTGGTTCTTTGAAGACCAGACGAGCTGCTGCATTTTGTATTAGTTGAAGTGGTCTGAGTGCTTTTGCAGGAAGGCCAGCCAGTAGAGCATTGCAGTGGAACTGCAGCTGTATTGAGATATTTTGGGGGGTGGCAGGGTTACTTGGAAAGGCCAGCAGTTCAAGTCTTGGTTAGGTTGAACTGAAGATGATGAGTTGTCATCCAGTCTGAGATGTCTTCCAGACATGCTGATATGCGAGCCGAAACTGTGGGATCATCAGGATGGAAAGAGAAGAAAATTTGAGTGTCATCAGCATAAGACTGATATTGGAAGCCATGTAATTGTATGATAACGCCGCTCCTAATCCAGTGTCACTGGCATCAGTGTAAACCACAAATGGTCTTTTGAGATCGGGATGACCCAGCATAGGTGGTGAAGTTAGGTAGGCTTTCAACTGTTCAAAGTCTTGCTGGCACTGAAATGTCCACTCAAATTTGCATCCCTTTATCTTCAACGAATTTAAAGTTTTTGCAATTAGAGAAAAATGTGAAAAGAAAACATTGAACTTCTTTCAAGTTATTAGGGACTGGATAAGACCTGATAGCTGCAACTTTGCTGGGATCTGCTGAAATACCATGGAGACTTACCACATGCCCAATAAAGGTTAATTCCTGAAGACAGAATTTACTTTTTTTGAGGTTAATGGTCAAGCCAGCGGACTGTAGATATGATAGAATGGTTTGAATGCCAAGGAAGTGCTGTGCCATACCAGAAGGTGAGTATATGATGATATCATCAATATATTCAAACCATATGTGCCTTTGGAACATTTTAGGTCAACATTGAATAACATTAAATTCATATAGACCTGAAGATGTGATGAAGGTGGTTATTGCTTTGCAGTCCATAGTGACCATTTTTTTCAGTTGATCTACTGTTTCTATTGTTCCCTCATTTGTAAGTCGCTTTGGTTAAAATCTAAATATAAAAAGCCTACATTAGATTATTGATTTTAGCTGGAGTTTTCAAATCCAAAGGTGAATCCACACCTAGACATTGTCCATTTAGGGAATATATGCCTAGTAAGCCAGCAAAGTATGGCATCAAGATATGGGCTGCATGCGATGCCCAGTTATGCCTGGAACATGCAGGTATACACTGGGAAGCCTTCAGGTGGTGCGCCTGAAAGGAACCAGAGTCTGCGTGTGGTGCTTGACATGACCACAGGTCTGATTTTAACTAGTTGTAAATGTTATTGCTTTTTTTAATATTTAGTATATTAATGTGCTACCAAATATTAAAATAAATGTTTGTTATTATTGGACTCAAATGTGAATTTGTCCAATAATGTGAATTGTGAATTGTTTGTATGTAAACGTAACCCTCAAATAATAAATAAATAAAAACAAAAACAAGCAACAAAAACAAGCAACATTTGCCATTTAAATGATTTATCATAATTGAAATAAATGGGGTCAATATGACCCCACACATTAAAAGCGTTGACAAAATTTGAACATAACAGGAGGGTTAATGGGTACAGGGTGAACAATGTAGAGTTGATGCTGAAGAACAGTAGTCCTTCCAAGCTGCTGGGTACAGACATTGGAATTGGATAATAAGAGATGCAACAACTGTTCTTTACCTTCTGATGGTAAGTTGGCCTTTGATACTGCAATAGATATCAAGGCTTGATCATCTGTGGTATCTAGCGGTACATATGGTAGTTGTGAGGGAGGGAGTGAACTAAACAATGAATGAGTTTGATTCAATTAATTTTTTTAGTTGTCTCCTTTTTGGCTGTTGGTGTCTTGCAACAGGGACATTGGCGTGTCCTGGCTGAAAAGGATACTCTTTGTTGGGGGTTGACTTGAATGTATACTTCTTGTCAACTACATTTGATCTGCAGCCCACTAGAAGCGATGAAGTCCAAACCTAAGACTACAGAGTAGGCCAAGGCCTTGGAAGCAAGAATAACAACACAAATATGAAAGACTTTGTTGAGAAGTGTGATCTGCATGTCTGACCATCCTACAGGTACTTCACCCTCACCGTTAGCCAAGTAGAGTGGGCCAAGTGTCCATGGACAAAGATTATCATGTTGTCTCAGCTCTTTCCACAGACTCTCATGAAGAAGTATAACTTGCGCCCATATCTACTATAGCCTTACTATTCCAGGCTCCAATATTAATGGGTACAACCAATTGTTGTGGTACCGGGTCAAACATATGAGGCAGTGGTGGTAAAGGTTTCAAACTTAGATGGATTGGGGGGTATTATTGCAGACATTATTACAGACATGAGAAGATGGAACCCCTGATTTCTGAGGAGTGAAATAAAGAGGACAGTTTCCAGGCGAATGTTGTCCTTTACATCTCCAACACTGGACAGGTGGTCTTTCAACAGGTCAAGTAGTGTTAGGTTTTTGGGGTGAGTTAAACGTCTATCATAGCGTAACTGTTGCGCATGATCGCTTTCCAGCTGGAGGCTTTGCTGCAAAGTTGGCTTGCGAGGTATGGTTTAATGTTCTTCAATATTATTTTTACCAGCTCCATCTCTGTTAGAGTAGCCTTCCAACGTTTACATAAGGCTTTATAGGTGAAAGCAAAGTCCCTGACTGACTCCTCCTCTCCCTGTTTTGGTTCTAACTCTTTCTGCAAGCTCATCTTCATAGTCTTCAGAAAAGAAAGCTGAAATAAAAGCAGATTCAAATTGACTCCATGTGGCAATGGAAGTTCAAGCTACCTCCCACCAGTCACAAGCAGTACCATACAGAACAGTACGGTAGTTGGCCAAGATATCAATGTCATCTAAAGAATGTAAGGCGAAAAAGTCCTGACAGCAAGCCAAGTATAAAAATGGATCAGAATCATCAGATTGTCTCCTGAAAGTTGGAAAAGTTAACTTTAAATGATCACGCTTGACAACACATGTCTGCTGCACTATGGGTGCATCAGATGATGCATGGAGACATGTATGAAGTACATATGGAAACATTCAAAGCTGGTAATGATGCATCACCTTGTTGGTCTGCCACTGTTTTTCCAGATGATTTAAAATGATCACTAATTTCCTGTTGCAGCTCTTTAACATAGTTGCTCAGGATTTCCAAGTAAGTGCTACAGTGGTTAATTTCTTTGGATAGCAGTTGGTAGTCCTTTTGAGAACTTTCCTGTGTGACTCAAAGGTCCTCAGGTTGAGCTTGTTCCACCATTAAACAAACTTCAGACATTAAGGTGCTTTCACTTTTCTAAAGCTCTACTGTTACCATGACCTTCATTGCTTTAGTTAGTTGATCTTTAGTTAGTTACTGTTTTTCTTTATTCTGTTTGTCAAGTTATGATGTTCAGAAGCTGCAGATGGTTGGACTCCATTTTTGCAGTTAGGGTTGCAAACTGAGCATCATGCAAAAAGGGTTTTTTGTGACTTCCTGGGTAAGTTCTTCCACAGCTTTATCCTGCTGTTTCAAGCATTCAAACAAATAATCCTAGTTTTTTGCAGTAAACTGATGTATTTCCTTTCCAGATGTATGAAGGTACCCAGGCAGACCATGCTGTGACTCTAAAGGGGTTGGTGTGGCTTCAGAAGATGTGCAAATTTGCATATGATCTGGCTGGAATAAGGTAGCATGCATAGAACCACCTAGTGGTGTGTTGACAAACTGCACCTGAACCCTTGGATGGGGCTGGTGAACTGAGTGGGTGTAGACTGAAAAGTGGGAACTCGAGATGGAGGAGCTTGAGTAGGAGGAACTGGAGTTGCTATAACTACAGTCACAGATGTTGATGGTGAAGGAGGGGTAGAGGCCATGTTTGTTTGTATGTGAAGAATCAATACATGATATGCAAAGCAATAATAAAGAAAAACATTAAATTAACTTGGTATGTGTAAGTCAGTTTCTGGGGCAACCCAGAATTTTTCCAAAGCAATTTAATTACATTTTAATTAAGTTTCAAATCCCTGTTTGGGCGCCAAATCTGTAACAGTGGATGAACATACAATTTAAAACAAACAAATGTTTGGGTGCCAGACAGCATCTACTGTCAATTGTAATTTAGATTAACTTTTTTCTTTTACATAGTTCAGACTGGAAGAGTACTTCAGAAATATCAATTGAACCAACAAACCAAGATAATCAAAACAAAATAGCAGGTTGCATGAAAAAAATTAACCTCAACAACGAGCAAAATAGCAAAGTAAAAAAAAAATTATGAAACCTTATGCCTTTGAAGCAAAAACAACTGTTTATTGAGCATTTGTGTATTTGTAGAAAGCCTTTTCTGGGTAGTGAAAATAAAAGGCTGTTTAACGAGAGTTCCACATATAGCCACCAGTGATGATCGCTTAGTTTCTCCAATACACCAGATTCTAACCGGCTACATTTTCCACATGTAAAGAAGATAAAAAATGTAATTAAATCCAACTTTATAATATCCAACACTAGAAACAAAATAAACACCAAAATTTATACATCTCATTAAAAAAAAACTCAACAACAACAACTGCTGCATAAAAAGAAATATACTTCTAAAGATCTAAATCTAAAGAGCGGCGTGTGATGCCTGCATGTATCTGGAATTTGAGCGCATTTGAATGAGTGTGTGTACAGAGCAAGGGGGAGGGGAAACACTGACCAGGATGGAGCAAGAAGCAGATTTGTGATGAGTGTTTGGGGTAAATTGAGGTGTCTGATTGACGTAATTTTCGTCCGATACCTCCTCCGTGGCTGTACCAGCACATAGAGCGCCTCCACAAACACCAGCCGGTAACACATGTCATGCGTCGCTCGTCGGCGCGCATCACATCATCACACTTCACCACCATTCAACTTTCCTTCCGGAAATCTGCTTAGGTACTACAGGCCTCTAGGTGTGCTATTTTTTCTCCTTTTATAGGTGGATTACAGACTAACATGCCTTTTTTTGGCGCTATAGAAACAAAAATAAGCTGGAACGGCTGCTCTTCAACAATGTCCAATTTATACTGAATTCAAAACACATTTTAGTTCAATTGATCTTTATTGTGCACATAAAGGTTCACTAGATATCAATAAGTTTTGTCAAATACCAATTTTCTATTTTACAGTTTGTTCAATGATATTGACAGATTATGAGTTTGAAGAGGAATTAATTTATCTTTATTGTGCACATAGAGGGGTTCATTGATTCACATATAAAAGTTTAAGGAGCCCTAATCCTGACACAGAAAAATATTTTTATATTGTGGCCATGTATTAAGAAGTTACAATTACAATTTATTTAAATACAGAGTGTTTTACAATTTACCTCTATTTTACAATAGAGTTCACTATGAGCATATATCAGTGGGTTTTCTTATCTACTAAATTTAAAATGGCCCTTTAATAATGAATCAAAAGCTACTTTTGTTCAGTGATACTTCTCGAATAAAAATAGATATTACTGAAAATTGTCTTCTCAATAGAGCCTCCTGGTTTAATTATATTGCTTGATTCACATATGAAAGTTAGTTAAAATTGTATTATAGCTATATTATAATATATTATAGTTAAATAGATATACAGTTTATATAAAAGTTGCATAGCTTTGATTACGTAGGCGCTTTCCGCTTTTAATGTCATTACAACTAAGTGTGTAAAAGGCACGCCCCAGAATTGCATGACGATTTACCTAAATTGAGGGAACGAGTTAAAACGTAGGAATTAGGAATTAATTCCTAATTCGTGGCCATAATATAAAAAATGATTCTGTCAGGACTAGGGTTCCGTAAATAAGAACAACATGGACAGAAAAAAAAGGATTGTGTCCAGGCCTCCACAAATTGGGTAATTATTACTGGTTTCATGGTATGGTATTAGTATACAGCAGTGTTTAGCCTTTGATAAACGTATACATTGCAGTAAATTACCACATAGATGTAGTAGTAATTTGCTGGTTTACTCATTTTAGGTCCAGTTTGGACTTGTTCCAATTTCCTCCTTCAGCAGATGTTTGTGTGTGTGTGTGATTGACAGGATCTCATTCATGTTGACTGACAGCCACCCTTAGTAGAATCACTCTGGCTATTTTGGATATTAGTGTGATTATGCAAATCCTGACAGACAGAGAGATGGCCGGCCGCATTATAGGTGTCTCATATCCCTGCTCTATTCTGGTGAGCTGCAGTCATGTGTCAATCACACACAGGATTTTACCACATCAGCTCAAGCAAAACTCAAGGGACAAATTACACCACCAAACTACCACAACAGTAGTACACAATGTTGTCCTTCAAGAGACATTCACAGGCCAAGGTGTCATCTCTCTGTTTTTCATGGCCTATTTCTTTATTAGCGTAGTTTTACTTTAAGGACTAGAGCCGGGATGGCTTTAAGTAGCTCTTGAATGACAAATAAATGAAAGGAAATGACTTCAAATGAGTCTGAGCTGTTTGTGTTATTTTCTGTTTCTCTATCTGTTTGAAATGCTACCTGCTAGCAGGTCAGGGAGGTTGTGTGTTCTCGTAGCCAAAAGCAGCTTATTATCTCCCAAGATCATAGTGAGCGCTTGATTTTCCTTCAGAAAGCAATCAGAATGCTTCAGAAAGCAATCTTTGCACTTAATTTCAATTTTAAAAACAAGCTGATTTGTTGGTCTCTGTCATGGAAACATTTCAGTCAGCAGCTGCCATAGATTAGGATTCAGTTGTGTTGACGTCCACATTTGTCTGAATTAAAGATGTTCTACTGATTTTTCTGATAACCTGAGTGTCAGTTAGTAGCTTCGGTGTGTATGTGTGAGGTACTGTAATGCAGAGTAGTTAGGGGTGATGATAAACTTTAATCCAATACCTGTGATCTGAGTTCCTGTTGGTGGGGCATGTTTTTTGAAATAAAACAATATTGAAATAAAAAAATCAGCAATATAAAAATCAGTTTGATGTTGCAAGTCAGTTGCAACTTCTGCGTCACTCAAACTAAATTAGATTTTCTATTAATGCATAAACTTTTATTTTTATTTCCAGTTCCATTTACATTTCCGGAATAGCATGTATTGTCCTAGTAATCTTGTCTTAATAATATGTGACTAAGAGACTGAGCACAGCTCTTTAATAGTAACGCTGGAGTGCATATGGTTTCACCTCTCAACGCTGTCTGCAGTTTATCACAGCTCAGAAAGATCGCCCACCCTTTCTACAGCCTGTCATTGAGTTCATGTTTCTAAAGATGCTCTCCTGTCTGAATTTCACAAAACCTGCTGGGTTTGATGGGTTTGACCCATTTTTCCTTAAGGTCACATCATTCATCATTGCAGCATTTCCAGTTTCGCTTCAGTCTGAGGTCAGCATAGTTTGGGAAACAGACATTCCTTATAAATAGCTGACTTCTCTTCCTATTGCCTTGCTTTAAAAACAGGAGCTGTCCATGCTATTTCTGACATGTAATCTGTTGTTTGTCATAAGTTTAATTGAATTAAACTATTTGTGACAGAAGAAATACTGTGCTGGTGTCTTCAGTGATCTAGGTTTCTGTCTCGTTTCAGTGTTGGATCTGAATTACAGAGCACTGTTGTGTAGAAACATTTTTCATATATATTCAGTAGATAAAGATATTGTGGATATTGTTTAGATAGGACTGTAGATATTGTCATATTGTACTCTATGAGAATTTTGGCATGCAATTCCAAAATTATAACATCTATTTATAAGGTCTTAAACATCACATCTCACACTATTTGTAAAAAATATTATGATACATGTTTTCGTCTTTACAAAAATGTTTAATTGCATGTTTTAAATCAGATTTGTATGGCATACAAGAAACTTCTGCACAATGGACAATAATAACATCCTAAAAAATTGTTTACTGACAAAGAAATGCCACAAAATCAAATAATTTCTCTCTGAAACACAGAGGAAATGTTTTCCTCTGTCAATTACTTTAATTAGGGTGTGTGCACAGTAGTAGAGCTAAAAGTCAACACAATTTAAAGGTATTCCTGCCTTTAGCAGACTTTGAATTATTGATCTCTGCACAGTAAGCAAGATCATGGCCTGTGGAATGAGCAAAATGAGGGGCATCATTAATAAAAAATGGAGGAGGTGAAGAGAAGCAGTGTTACTCTACAATATGGGAGTTTTCTTGATGAAGAAAAACAAGTTTAATATATCTCTTGCTTGTCAAATGTTTTAGTATATCTTTCATACTGGTATTGAAGTCTGTTGACCAAATCCTGTTTAAATGTTTCACAGATAGCAAACGCTGACATCAGAAAGTTTATGAAGATTATGTTGCTTATTTTAGCAAGGCTGTCTCCCTCAGTGCGGTCTAAAGATAGAGCTTTTGCACACCCATAGGAATTTATTATGGGGTGGTAATATTTTTCCCCCATCACTACTCTTAAGCAGATAAGCATGGATATTTTTAAACCATATTAAATGTGAAAGGCCCTGTATTCATTCTTTTCATTGGTTTTATATGAAGAATATGTTTGTGTCTTTGTTAAATAGAAAAAATTTTCTGCAGTGTTGAAACACTTGTGTTGGCTTTTAGTCAAGCACAAGGAAAAGCAAATCAGTATTCAGTATGAGTAAAATCAGTATTAAAATCAGTAAAATCTGCACAAAAATACCACTTTGATTGGACACGTAGCCTTTGTGTGTTCACAATTTGCAGTGTGTGTTCACTCCTCACAAAGGACGGGTTAAATGCAGAGGTCACACTTTGTAACTCAATGCAAGAACACTGGTCCAGTTTAACACAAGCTCTCATGTTTTTAAAACTGTTTCCTAATGTCTTCATTATTTTATTTAGTATATTCTAAGTTCTCAAATTTAAATGTGCTTTTATAAATGAGTTTTTATATTTGCTACTCGTTTCTGTCAGACTCGCTCGGTACGTTATGTTTTCGTTGTTTGGCGACCCCTTGAGGTTGTTTTTGAAACTCGTATGCTTCCGTGTTTGTTTGTTTTTTCCAGGTTTTCTTGAGCGCTGTGATTATCATGTATTGTGTGAGTTTTTTCTCTAGTTTATTCTTCTGGACAAATTCCCTGAGGTTTGGTTTCCTGTTTTTATATTGTTTATTTTGTTGGAATTTTTGGTTGCTTAAAACTTAAGAGCAATTTTCAGCTTTTCGTTTATGGGTTCCCCATTCCTGGTAGCGGGACGATTAGAGCATTCACTCGCTACGCGAGTTCTAGACCCACATCTGACAGAATACCACAGCCAACAAGAACCCAGAAATGCTGTCCGCTCGAGAGACTGGGATGCATCCCATGTGTTTTGATGGGAAGCCAGAGCTGTCAGGCCTTTCTTGAACCTTTTCTTGAACACTTTAATTCAAAGCAACTGCCCTACAAACAAGCATAGTCTACAAAGCTACATTTAAAGGTAGGAATGGCTCCAATGCTAGAGACAGGATAAACGGTAGAGGAATTATTACTTCCGTATACGTATGTACATATTTGAGGTGAACACAGCAGAAAAGATTTTCAGTGTCCCACTGCCCTCTATCCTGGAAATTTACCTTACACGATGGTCTAGTGAAGCCACCAGTATTGTCAAGGAACCCACATTATGCAATCTAAATGCACCAGACACTTTCCCTATCAACACTCAATGCCACAAGAACTCAATAAGAACTTACTTCTAAATTGCCCCACAAAGCACACTACACTATTTGTCTCCAAACCAAAAGTACCTCTTTTTCCTTTATCTTGCACTATACCATGCACAACATTTAGATTTGTACTTGTACTGTCTGTCCCAGGCTATGTGTAATGTGAGTGCTTTCAGAATCAGGCTTTAACAACCAAATGTGCTTAATACAAATAATCCACAAACGAACACAAGACAGTAAACACAGACCGCAAAACAGTTCTGTACCACTATGTTTTTGGTTATTTTGTGAAGTAACAGTGCAAACTATAACAAAGTCTGTTTGTGAGGAACCGAATGCTTTGGTACTGTTTACCAGATGGCAGGAGGGTAAAAAGTGTATGTGAAGGGTGTGTGGGGTCATCCACAATGCTGGTTGCCTTGCAGATGCATCGTGATGTATAAATGTCCATGATGGAGGGGAAAGAGACCTGATGATCTGTTCTCACTATCCACTGCAGGGTCTTGCGGTCCGAGTCGGTGCAGTTCCCACACCAAGCAGTGATGCAGCTGCTCAGGATGCTCTCGACTGTTCCTCTGTACAACACTGTGAGTATGGGAGATGAGCTTTTCTCAACCTTCATAAAAAGTACAGGCACTGCTGGGCTTTCTTTGCTGTGGAACTGGTGTTGAGCGACCAGGAGAGGTTCTCCATCAGGTGAACTCCAAGAAACTTGGTGCTCCTTACGATCTCCACAGGGGAGCTGCTGATGTTCAATGGAGAGTGGTCTTACTGTGAGACTTCGAAACAATGAAATTTTACCAACTGACAAACAAGACTGATCATGAGCTAACTTAACAAGTGAGAACAATTGACAAAACAAGCACAGGAACTCTAAATATGGACAGACGTGACAAACCAAAAAGACAGTCCAGACAGGGGTGTTGGACCACACTGTGGTCTACTATAGTGAAACATCTGTAGTATATGTACAGTTTGATTACCCCCTCAGTAAGGGTATCATGTATCGTTTTAACTGTTGTAGCGTGTGGTCCTGAAGCCACATCAGGGTCAGGAGCCATCTGGTTTGCAACAACTTCAGATATGATTTAGAAAATGGGGGGAAGTAACCAAGTCCCCACCAGGGGGCCAAGGGTCCCAGTAAATCATGCCATCCCCAGAGATCTTATCATCTCCTTCAGCCTGTTGCCGGTTGTAAAACTAGCAACAGGACAGAAACCTGTGTTTTCTTAAGGCTCTTTTGGATCACAAAGTGGTGCTAGGGTAGACTCAGCGTCTCCATAGCCCCTTTTTGGCTAATCGTAAATAGGGATCGTTTAGACACACTCCCCAGCTTCAAAAGAATTCCAATAGGGAAACCTGAGATCTATGGGTTGGGAACATTTGCAGGAGAGCAAGATGTTTGACAAAGCCCTCAGTGAAGACCTCTCATATCTAAGTCATATCAATAAAAAAGCTGCCCTAAATGTATATATGTATATATTCTTATGTTGCATGTCTGTATACCTTTCATGTACCTTTTCATGTACGTTCTTCGTTTAAATCATGCAATCATAAAATAATTATGGTGTATGTATGCTTAACCCCATCATGTGTTTAGTCTTAAAATGATGGTCTTTAACATTCCTGTTCATTGGTGTATGCCACAATATGCTAGCTGGCATCTACATCTTTGAAAAATAACCTGCACATTAATGACTCAAACTTTGCAAGCCACATTCATCATGCAAATAAGGTGTTGGGTTGAAACAAAGGAATCATTCCTCCTTAACCCGCACACCTTAAGATTGGTTAACCAAAGGCTGAGAACGGCTGTTATCCAGATCTTCTTTTGTCCAAGGAATTCGCACTCGGCCCAAGGACTATGTCATTTCGCTGGGGAGATGGCAACCCGCACTCACCGCGAAGGATTCTATCAACTCAGAGTCTGCAACGTTCTCCGTGTTGCAACTCTTTGGGACAACTTTCCGGCAATTGCATTCCAACGACCCTGTGCGATCTTCGCTAACACTCCACCAACCGGACTGCCTAGGGGACTTCATCATCCTTAACGGACCACATCCTTTACCCGCACACCCGTGCACCTGGAACTTCGCATCGCTACACAATGCCAGTGCAAGTATCTGCTTACTCACATTGATGCATAATATATAGAACCACTTTTACTTAAGGTGACTTAAGCGATAGTTGATGATCTGTGCAGATGTGTTAAGTTGATTGTAGATTCGATCTTGTTACATGCTCTGAAGTAGCATGTATATCAGTAAGAAGTTTATTTTCTAAAGGCCAAAATCTTGCGGTGGATGAATGTATTGATTAATTATTATGGTTAATTCTGCTTAGTCAGACAGAACATCTATACATGTACATACTACGTAATTCGTATAATTGATTAAAGTTAATTATACTTATTATTCCCTTTGAGCTAGAGCTCAAATTCCCTCATTTCAGCGGAAGATCGTGTTTTAAATAACGCTTTCTAAACCAGCTGACACGCTACACTGTTCAATGTCTAGGGGTGTACATAGCATATTTATTTCTGTTTTTTCAATAGCAACAATCATTACAAGCTGTAAGTATTGTTTATCTGCGCTTAGCACAGATAACAATATAAAACACGAGAGTAACTTCTCAGATTTATTTCAGAGTGTTGATATGACCCACTTTCTTCCCCAGGATACAAGAGAGGCTGTCGGACGGATCTTCAGGAAACCCAGTCTAGGGGAACAACACTTCTGGACCACAGCACTGAAACAGAGTTTATTCAGTGTCCCACTTTTCTGCATGAAAATAGCTTGTGATTGTAGTCGAGTTTACTGTAAAGAAGTCGTTCTGTATTATTTGTTTAATCCTTAATAATAATCTTCACTGTTATCCTGTTTGTCAATCAATTACATAATTGTATTCTGTTTAGATTTAACTGCCTGTAA
>JBAJNP010005808.1:0-27713 GCA_036877545.1 Yasuhikotakia modesta
AAATGTAGGCCTTGGCATATTCCGGAACTGCATTTGAATTGGAAATGAGATACAAATCACCAGCGGGTATTATTGGCCCGGTTACTAGTTAGACAACAAAGAAACCACATTAACATGTACTAGGAGGGGGGTTGGGTTTGTTGAAATTGCACTGCATTTAATAGACTGATAGTGGAAAATGTGTGGAGAATTAAGAGGCTTGAGTGAATGAGTTATTCTTTAACGTATAACAAGAGCAGGACAGCTCAGACGTTCACTGTTTTTTTTTAGGTCTTTGTTTTTTTAGCTCTCTACTTTTCAGGAAGCTGAAATGACAGGCATCTCGGGAGACCAAATCTGTTGTTCTCTTAATTTTCATATCATTCCCTTTCTTTAATTGACCTCAATTTGTATTCCTAAAGGGGCTTACTGAGAAAAATACAGGTCCTATCAAAATGCTTATACAGTTGCTTATATAGAAAATCACTTTTTTTATCTTTGATTCACAGGAAGCAACGTAATGGCTCAGAATCTGAATACACAGAGAAACTGCAACAATACAGTAAGTGTCTTGAGATTTTATCTGTCGTGACTTTATACAAAGAATGCTTGTGTATTGTGTGTTATGGCAATTCAATTCATATGGCTATTCAAACTATTGAATCCCCTATAGTCACTCCGGGAATGAAAGTCTACATTGACCCTTTCACCTACGAAGACCCTAATGAGGCCATCCGCGAGTTTGCCAAAGAGATCGACGTGTCCTGTGTGAAAATCGAGGAGGTCATTGGCGCAGGTAACCAACAACACAAGCTCCTGAGCAACAGGGGGAAGACAGCTAGGCACACCCAGGCCATACCTTTAGAGGACTTCACTCCAAGCGGTACTTCAATCACCTCAACCCGTTCCAAAATCCAACCCTGTAGCACCTTACCAATGTCTCTAACAGCTTTACTTACAAGATGGAGCTTCTGAGGGTATCTTCAGAGCTAACCAGAGTTACCGCCCCTGCTACTGCCCTCTGTTAACTTACCAAGCCTATGTTCTCAGTCTGATGATACCCACCAGACAACTAATTGTCCTCCTGACCTGATGACTTGTTAACCCCTGCATCCATGGTACTCCTTCCTGCCCTTGAGATCACTACCCTTTTTTTTATCTAGAACTTCATATCATTGTTAAATTATCAAAAAAGGTTTTTTTGTTTAGTAACACTTAAGCCATGTTGTAATGGAACGGATTTGAGGAGCCCCATGTCAGACTACAACAAACAAGGCTTTTAACAACTAGCACTGCTACCTGCTACACTGCACTCCTAGCTTAATCTAAAATGACAAAAGCTATCATTTCTTTTCCCAACCCCTCTTATACCTCTATGCACTTTCCTACACATCTGCTTAGAATACAGACGCAAGCCATCCAACCCCCCTAAGCTTCTGTGCCCACCTACTTTGACCCCTGCTTTCCCCTCTCCCACCAGACACTAAGATTCCCTCTTCCTGCCCTTTGCCCTTTTTTTGCCTTACTTTTCCCATTTCCTTTTCTATGCCACAACCCCCAACGACCCTCCAAGAGCTTTTGCCATTGAAGCATTCCTGACCCCCCTCCCCTTGCCCCCTGGATACACTCCAATAGCAGCACCTTTAGCCCTGGCTTCTCTTGCTGTCTTCCCCTGCTTCCCACCGGCTCCTTGATTCTAACCAGTAACTCTCCCCTTTTTCTCCCACACTCCTCCTCCACTCTTTCCTTCCCTCTCTCCACTCCACCTTCTTTCTTCTCGTCTGTCCGCTGCTCACGCAGGAGAGTTTGGAGAAGTTTGCCGTGGACGTCTCAAGCTCCCCGGACGTCGTGAGATTATTGTTGCCATCAAGACGCTGAAGGCGGGCTACACTGAACGCCAGAGGAGAGACTTCCTGAGCGAGGCCAGCATCATGGGCCAGTTTGACCATCCTAATATTATCCGCCTAGAAGGGGTGGTGACCAAGAGCCGTCCGGTCATGATTGTCACAGAGTTCATGGAGAATGGAGCACTGGATTCTTTTCTCCGGGTAAAAGCTAACAATCATGCTAATGTTATAGTCAAATTTCATGCCAGAAATGCACACATTATTTTATAGAAAGTGACCTACTTCATAAAATGTTATTCCTTAGTCTAATTTCCCCTCACAGTAATCCAGCACACCACAAATCCCTTTCACCACAAATTTCTAATAAAAAGTGATGTTCTCACCTGTCCGCTTGAAACAAATGTCCTAAACTTTCTGAAAGGCTAAGATAGATAGTGTAGCTTCTAGCTGTGACATTCAGAGATGCATCAACTGGTTGATAAGAACATTCTGGAACATTAAAAACACATTGACAGCATTGAGGGATGGCTTTGTTATGAATGAGTCGGTGAGTCCTTCACTCTCTTTCAACAGCTAAATGACGGGCAGTTCACCGTCATCCAGCTGGTGGGAATGTTGAGAGGCATCGCGGCTGGCATGAAATATCTGTCGGACATGAACTACGTGCACCGTGACCTGGCCGCTCGTAACATTCTAGTCAACAGCAACCTGGTTTGCAAGGTGTCTGATTTTGGCCTTTCACGCTTTTTGGAGGACGATCCCACAGACCCAACGTACACCAGCTCATTGGTGAGCATTCACTTTTTGTCTCAGTTAAGTATCATAGCAGTTAAGATGACTAGACTTTGAGGTTACAATGTCTTCTTGCATCTGTAGGGAGGGAAAATCCCCATTCGCTGGACAGCTCCTGAGGCCATTGCTTATAGGAAGTTCACCTCAGCCAGTGATGTGTGGAGTTATGGTATTGTCATGTGGGAGGTGATGTCATACGGCGAGCGCCCATACTGGGACATGAGCAACCAAGATGTGAGTTATGGGTCTATTGTCTTTACTGCTGTTTGTTCTAACCTGGAAATACAATTTTCTTAATTTTCTAGCTGCCTAGTCGATTAGTGAAGTTCATCTTGTCTATTTTCTAATTTAAGCTTTTACTTCAGTTTTCAGTATTTTAGGGACAGTGCTTAAATTAGCATAATGTCTTTCTGCTGTGTTTAAATTGTTTGACAGTTTGCACTGTAAAATTTGCACCGATAAAGATTAAATCAATTATTCTTTCCATAGGTGATCAATGCAGTTGAGCAGGACTATCGGCTGCCTCCTCCCATGGACTGCCCCACTGCCTTGCACCAACTCATGCTAGACTGCTGGGTTAAAGAACGAAATTTAAGACCCAAGTTTTCCCAGATTGTCAACACCTTGGACAAACTTATTCGCAATGCTGCCAGCCTTAAGGTGGTTACCAGCACACATTCTGGGTAAGGACACAAATATTTAATGCATAATTTACATATTTGATCAGGTGATCTGCAAAGGTCAAAGGTCATTGATTCCAACCCCAGGAAACACAGAAATGTACCTAAAAAAAGTACCTTGAATGTCAGTGGTTAAAATGCCTAAATGTAAACGTTAGCCTGTTAATATGTTCACTTCTGTTTGGTTAATTCAGTCTGGTTTTGCCTATTTTAAAGTCAACAAATAGAGGATAGTATTTACTACACTAGCTTCTGTTTGAGATACTTAATCACATTAACCGCTTTCCATGTACCAAACTGATTGTTAACTGACAGATGTCAGTCACCGTATAACAGGATTGACCCATTGGACACTTTTTATGGTATAGGATTGATTGTTTCAGTGTAACAGACAATGATTGTTAGAAGTGTGAGGAGTGGTTAGAAGCTGTGTGTGGGTTTAAAAGGGCAATTGACCCACCTCAGGGCACCGGCTGCCGGGTTGTATGTCCTGAGGGAGGGCCGCTGAAGATCGGAAACTAGAGGGAGCCACTACCTCCACTGGCATTGATCAAAGGATTAAGGAAGAGTAATTAGTCAATGTAATGCAAAAGGTGGGAATTGTTTTAATTAGCAAGTAACGAGATTTTAAAAGGGCCAACGGAGAGGTTGCCCCCCTGCCAGGCATAATAAAAGAAGAGGGACATTTAGTGCTGTGAGGTTCATTCCACTGGGACAGTTATTTTCCACAGTTTACACTGAAGAAACAGTTCTCTTAGTATTGAATTGTGGGTAATTTATTTATGCGTAGATCTTCATCATCATCTTGTCTTAGATGACTGTACAATCAACATCCCTAATATATGAGAGCGAGGCCGGCTCCAACAGTGCTCTATTAAGAAAAGTTGCCTTCCAGGTTAATGACCACAAACCCTTCAGCCCTAAAGGCAGAAGCTTATTAAAATCACTCTTCCCTTCCGTCTATGGACCTTCTCTTCAATAGAGTCTCTGTTCTGTGCTTATTAACTTTTGTCGTCTGCTTTTAATTGTTAATTAATCTAAGGCCATCAAATATCAGCAAGGTTCAGCAAAGCAAAGCACCCGCAGACAGCAGGTTCTTTAGACTGAAGACTCTGATCAAGTCTAGGTTCTGTTTTAGTAGTTTAGTTGATTTTTGTTGCTTGGTCTAGAGATTGTTTGTCCTATGGTGGGAACAGTCTTATTTGGGTGCAATCATAGAAGCAAAGCTGGTTTTCCCAAGTAGGACATGATCAACATCATTGTTGATCTTGTATTTTATCAACCAATCAGAGGGCTGGGAGTTGAACAACAGTTAATTATTTATCTTTGAATCTAGGTCAGAGGTAAGATCAGTCCAGCTATTATTTGCTAGTGATCCACCTTCTTGTACCACTTGTGTACATAATGTTGCAGTTAAGCAAACAGTGAGTCTTGTATTTAACTAGAGCATATTGAGATCTGATACATATTAAGCAATTCATCAGAAGTGTGCTTTCTCCTTAAAACCTTTCCACATCCACTGAGCCTCATGCTGAGGAGCACGCAAAGCTTTTTCTAGCTTCTAAACGGGCCTCTGCATGTCTCCAACCAGTAAGCCACAGTGGCAGTTTCAGGCCCTACAGGCAACGAGAGGTGGTGGGTTTGGGGGTGAGGTTTCGGTGACGGAGGCCTGGCGTGACCTAACCCTCTCTCTCTTTTTATCTCCACTCCTCTCTTTCTCTGTAGGGCCTCCCAGCCGCTGCTTGATCGCTGTGTGCCTGACTACACCACCTTCACTACTGTGGGCGACTGGCTGGACGCCATCAAGATGAGCCGCTATCGTGACAACTTCCTCAATGCTGGCTTTGCCTCCTTTGACCTGGTAGCCCAGATGACTGCAGAGTGAGTGGCCAGTCTTTAGTTAAAATGAGAGGTTCTCAAGACAGGCATTGAAGGTCCAATTTCCTACAGCTGCTCACCTTACCTGAAATTAGCTTGTTCAGGTGTGTTTTGTAGCATTGCAGCTAAACTGCAACCCTAAACTGGTCTTCAAGGAGTTGAGAACCTGGTGGAAATGGTTCTCTTTGCGTTGATGGATACACACTTTATACACCCAGCACATTTTTAGCTCTCCGATAACTCCTCTGATAGCATCTTCAAAGTCTTACTATAAAACTTTCCACAGCCCAGGGCTATTTGACTCCTGGACCCTTGTCCTGTAGAACCTTATCAAACACACCTCAACAAGCTCCTACACGTCTTTAAGGTTACTTGAAAAAGACAGGGTTTGATTATGGTTGAAACACAACAACAAGTCTAGATTGAACAGGAAATGTAATCTTTTGGTGATTAGAAGGGCTTAGCGATGCAACGTTCTGGGCATGCAATTACCATCTTCATCTCATGCTTTTAATTCACTATAACATTTCATCCTTTGAAAATGTCACAAACTAAGAACCGTACAAAGGTCACTGTTCCCAAGAGAAATCCAGGATTTGTTAAATGTCTCTTAAATGTCTAGGCAGATGTGTCTAGGCAGAGGTTAGGATCAAATAAACTAATAAGGAAAAAAATGATAAATTCATCATGCCCATTAAAGTGTAATAAAGGATAGAAGCAGGGGTAATTTGTTTCAATTTGGCAACTTGACAGGAGGACCAGTCGGTGGTTTTCTTATGCTATTAATGACTAGTAATACCCCTAATGGGCTCCATTTATTATCATTTTATCCAACAATGTTGGCTTGATGTTTCCAACAGAGAAAAGAGAGAAACACATTTACATTGTGTGAAATTACTCTGCTATTGCCATGTGCTCTGAAACACAAGGGGTGGCAGATTAGGGAGCGATTTGTCTCCTAGAATGTTTGTCCTCTCCTGCTTATCAGAAGACTAAGAAACAAAATAACAAAAAGTGCCTGGGTTATCTATGTTACTTTGTAAACTAAAACTGTGCATGGATTCGATTCTGTTGCAGTATTAGTTTCTCTTTCCATTATAGAGCCTGTGGTATTTTTTACCACACTCATTCTACAGTATTCGTGTCGTGTGGTGAAGACTTAGAACAAATGTTTGTGGTTGGACTAGTAACACTTTCTAACCATGTTGTGTGAAATTTGACATCTGGTTGCCTAAGGTGCAAAAACTAGCAAATAATTGACCAACTTCTGACCTGTACTTTGAGACCTGGCTTTCCACCACAAACTTGTCTCAGTTTAGTCGCCGAAGGGTGGGGAAGACGTATTTGTACAAGCTAGCGACAATTTGCAAACAAATGTGCTCACCTGTCTACATTCCCATGAGAGTTCAATGACATCAGTTTGATTCTTTTTTATTTAATACATCATAACTTGTAAAACTGAGACAATGTCTGTGTTTTCTTGTTTCCTACAGAGATCTTCTACGGATAGGGGTGACATTAGCCGGCCATCAAAAAAAGATTCTGGGCAGCATTCAAGACATGCGGCTTCAGATGAACCAAACGCTTCCTGTTCAGGTCTGAGCTACGACGGGCCACAGAACTGTTCTGAAAAGAGATAACAGACGATCCCTGATGCCTGATCATCTCCGCTAAACAGATGAGACTGGCTTGCAGTGCCTCAGACAACTTTTTCTTTTCCATTTTCCTGTTTTCCTGCATTATTTTACACCCGACAGGATTAGATAAGATTTTTTTGTATTTGTTAAGAACAGAGATAGAAGCCGGTTTCCCATGCATGCCTCACAATGCTCCGGTATGGGGCGGCGTCTGCATGCGTGCGTGTGATTTCTTTTGTGAGGCCGGCTGGGAAATGCCCAACATCTCCAAAATTTCCCATAATGCATTTCTCTATGAACCTGTCTCTAAGAGTGTGGACTCTGAACAATGACGATGGATGAAATCCCCTTTTAATAATACGCATAACTTGAGACAACAAGACTAAAGTGAATATATATTCACTGGACACGATTGCGCAGAAATCCCTCCAGTGCTAGCAGATGTTTTATTGTGTGTGATTTTTTTTTTTTATTTTGTTGCATATTCCTCATCTTCATATTGAAGATGTTTTATTTAAAGGCACATGCCTCAAACAGATGAGCGGGAGAGCCACAGGAACGGAGGAAAGATCTCAGATGGCACAGAAATGGAATATGAGGACGTCACCTTTGTCCACTAAGTTTAAAACGACAAAAGACTTGGAATATACGTGGTGAACTCAGGATGCTCAGCTGCGTTTTCACTATTTCACTAAATGTTTGTTTTTATTCTCTTTGCTCTGTTTTAGTTGCTGTTCTACATTAAGTTGACATTTAGCCATTCATCGATCATTATATCAGGATTCCTTAGCAGTTAGGACAGAGGTCTTGCGATAACTTGTACTGCGCTGCCAAAAATCGTTTTCTTAATCAGTATTTTCACCTTGTTTTTCCCAGTAAGACTATCTAAACCTCTTCACAGTAAGAAATATTTCTGAGAAGCAAAATTGATAAACTTCATGACGTAATGAACAATCTTAGCTTTATTCACCTCAGTGGCATGTTTAAGATTGTAGCATAATTTAATGATAGCGATGTTACTAGATAAAGAACTGAAGTGAAATACTGATTAAGACAAATAATTTTTGCAGTTGATAAACTGTAAATCACTGGTCATAACTAATGTTTGTGTGTGTGTGAGAGAGAGGAAGAGTGTGTGTGAGGAAGAGTGTACTTATGAACACAGATTCTGTACATGACTGTGTCAGGGATGGTGGAAACAAAGGCCTAAAATAAATTGTGAGAAGGAGCTGCAGGATACAGCAGTTTATTGTGCTTAATAGAAATTTCATTTCATATTAATTTCCCAAGAGTTCAAAAGCAACTGTGGATTAAATCACCCTTCAAACAAATAATTCATTAGAATGATCTCGATCTGAAACTGTATTCGGAATGTCAACATTCAAAATTGTTTCGTAACAAACCGAAAAGAAAACAAACATGATAAAACAATAGACAAAAATTTGGCATGTTGTCATGAAACCTCAGCGTTGTGTGTGGAAAATAATTACAGAGGAAGTTCATTGAAATTGTTGTGAGGGAAATGAAAAGGTGTTGAACATATAATCAATATGAGGCAGATTCCTGGCAAATCTTTGCTATATTAAAACTAAGCCCTTCCGTCACCATCACAAAGAGAAATTGTACCAGTTCTCAGAGCTGTCCTGTTGTAAAGTTCACTCACCAAATGTTTTGTTCATATTTTTGGAATTTCTGGGGGCGTTTGTTTTTTAATGAGATCACTGACAGCAACTGTAATTCACGCTAGCGCTTATGTGACTAGCAAGACATGTTATACTTCCTGAAACGGTCAATTTTTGCAATTATTGTCTTCCACACAGTTTCCGATCACCGATTCATGCAGTTCACTCCTTTTGCACGTATCTAAAATAAATACAGTATATTTATAAAGGAATGACAGAGTTTAGTGTAATAAAATCTGCGTCACAGAGGTGTCTGGGCTTGGCACCAGCGATCTGTTTATAACCTGACAGTGACCATCTTATGACTATTTGCCCTCCATCTACTGGTCATCTATTTTGCACTGTTCTGATTTGTTCTGTGAAGACTTAAAGCCCCCACACCAACAATACTGTAAGCAATGATGCAAAATAAGAAGCATGCATTATTAGTTCAGAACAAGAAGTATTAAAGTTAGTACTGAATATTTACAGCACAATCTGCAGATGAGTGAATTGTACTGCATTTATAACCTGTGCTGTATCCTAACACTTTGTTCGTTGTTTTATTAGAAAGCAATGTGGTTTCTGTTCATTTATAATTTCACAAATCATTTTGAAAGTTTGCCACTTTTTCAAAGAGCTCTTTGTAATATAAAGTCCTGGTGTGTGAAGGCTAAACTGACGTGTATGAACAACGTACCTTGAATTTCCCGTCGGTTCTGCAACTAACCTACAGCGCCGTTTGGGAGCTGAACTTAGCTGCTTTTGTCACATTCAATACATCTGACAGTGTAATCTCTCATAACTGGATATGAATGTGTGTGTGTGTTGGCGTGAGTGTGTTAGTGTTCAGGTAAGGTGCTATTGTCATTTCTCTATTGAAGCAATTTTGGAATGGAATTTGCATGATTTTGGTTCAGTATATTTGTGCCAATGGTCTCCCCAAATCTCCTCGGCTTTTCTTCTGTCCCCAATATTTCTCCTTTTTCTGAGTTACACTTTTATATTAAAAATCAAGCAAAAAAAAATCTTTGTTTTGTTCAAGCAGTTAAAACTGGTCTCATCACATCGCAAAACCACCGAGATGAGACCGCAACGTGTCTTCTGAGCGCTGTACTTGTACTGAGAGAACATTTCATGTTTCTTTTCTTTTTTTTGGAAAGCATTGAGATGTATTTAATGGTGAAGACAAAACAATTAAATGATGCATTCTTGTAGAAATATTTTTAAAAAACCCTTTTGCAATTAAATTATTTAAGAAATACAAACGTCTGTGTGCATTTTTTCTGTTGAGTTTCAAACATTTGTTAATGTGTAGCATTTATCTTGAGTCTTTTTCAGTTGTTGTCCATTTTCTGGTTAACTGCACCTTTTCCAGATACGTTAAGGACACAGATTCTTGCTTGACTGAAAAGCCTGAGGCTGTCCCTCTGTAAAACTCTCTGTATGGAGACAGAGCTGTGATCTGTATAGGTCAGGCACCTGCCTTGCAGATATAGATCTGGTGAGAAAGTTTGTAAGAATCGTGTTTCTTCACTGTTTTTTGTGGCCTTCCACTGCCAAAAAATATTTTTCTCAAATAAAAAAAAAACAATCTAAACATTCCTTAAATAAATCTCACACAATATTGTTTCTCAAGTAAATGTAAGGCAGAATAATATATCTTATTTTTTCTTGTCTTGTTGGCAAATTGTTCTTTTTGTTTATATGCAGTTATAGCCATATTTAAAAAAAAGATTTGCAAATGGGGAAAACAAAATATAATTTGTTTTACAATAGTTTTGCTTGTCAGGTAAACTTTATTTTCCAGTAAAAATGTCTAAATAAAATCACAGATTGTACAAAGAAAATTATTTTTATAATGTTGTTGCTGGTTCTTATATTAAAATGCATATAACATCAGTGGTACAGAAAAAACAGAACTACTAATAGAACAAATGGCAATTATGGATTAAAAAGTACATGCAAAGACACAATATCAAAGCAAGTTGCATTTGCAAACAAAATAATGCTAGTGCATTTTCCAGAACTAGCTAAACTGCTTGACTATTTTTGCAAGGATAAATAAACATAATTCACATTACAGTAGACACACAACAAAATACATTTTGTTCTTGTGGTGACACTATATTAATTGTTTTACCATTTTTACCCTAACAAGATCTTTTTGTAAAATGTTGCCAGATGTATTTGTATAATAAATGCTGCTTGATTTGATATTGTTAGGAAATACAGCAAATATAAATCTGTGAAGCTACCATAAAAAATCTTCACATCACACAAAACTGTAACCAAGTGCTGGTATAATTCATATCAAAAGTGTCATTTCAATTTGTTTTGTTTATGTGGAGGTTCATCTCGTTCATCAGCCCTGCGTTCTGTATGCAGTTGTCGGCTGCCCTTAGAAGTTAGTGGTTCTGCTCAGAGGTCTTTTAAAGAAGGATTACTGGTTGTCTCGCACTGAGAGAGAGAGAGAGAGAGAGAGAATAAAAAACAATCTTACCAGACCAACCCTAAGTCAGCAACCGTTCCTGAGGCCTTACCTGATAATGGATTCAGTTAAGCAAGCCCTGACAGATATCATTGGGCAAGAATGTGATGACAGTGCTAGTAGTATTGTGCGCTATCTCTTCGATTTGCCATGGTAACCAGCGGCTGTCAGTCGGCGCGGGAGAACCGTGACATTACAGTCGAAAAGGAACCCGAGGTTTTTCTAAGCGGGATAACCGCATATCAAACATGGCAAAATGTTGTGACAACACCAGACGAGCGATGCCTTAAAATGATAAATGCTTATTTTTCTGGTCAGAGCTGTTTATAGATGCTTCTAGGCCTGGGCAACATATTAATCTGATTTATTAGTGGTGTTTGCTAAGAAACACACCAATGTAACTATTGCTCATGGTTATGTGTAATAGCTAAAACAAAAATGTAACCCTAGCATAAACTTGTGAGACATATTTTGCATTCATCATTCATTCATTATTATATAGTAAAACAATATCATACAAGCACAAGTGTATTATATGTTAAGCAGTCTTTGAAATGAGGATTTGAACTGAGTGTGAAAAAGCAACTACTTACTGTAACTATTTAAAATCTGTGCAATTATTCTCCTGAGCAGTGATTTTTACTAAAACTTCTTAACTCTCTGTTATCTGGCCATTTAAATCTGATGTGTTACATTTAGGAGACACACAATGTTCTGTGGGAGACCCAAGACTAAGACTAAGAGCCAGTATTTAACAGTATTTACTGTACATTTTAATGCATTCATAATGAGTTATGATAAGGACAATGTCTTAAGTCATTTTTTGTGTTTTATTTATTTTTGTTTATTTTTGTTTCTGATTTCAGGCACACGATTTTCAGAAACACACACACACAAATATACAGAGAGAGAGAGAGAGAGAGAGAGGGGCCTTATATCTCCCTCTTGGCACAACATTTCTATCTGTTTTTTCCTTTTTCCCTTCAGACTTGCCTTGTTCTCCACCCACTCCTTCTCTCCCCCTCACCCTACATTCAACCTCGCCCATCTCCACCGCACTAATCCCTCGCTTCTCTTCTCTTGCCTGGCGAGAGAGGTTTGGCTAATTGGTCACGTCTGTGCCACGACACGGGGACCTGACATAATTGTCGGACAAATAGTGTGGCGTTTAGCATGAGGCCTGTCGTGGCTAGGATACATTGAGGCAGCGACTGACTGGAAAAGCTAATTACAGGCCCAGCACCACAATGTTTAATTGGACGTGGGTTCCCACAAGATGGGTGATGCTTGTGTGTGCGTAGGGTGTAGTATGTACTTCAGAGGAAGAGGAGGGAATACTTTGGACTATGTTCACAGCTGACGCCAAGACCGGAAAAGCTATGTGCAGCTCCATAAGGAACATTAGCACACAAGTATGATGTATCTGCGTCATTATATGTTTTAATTGTTTTTCCAGTGATCGTTTGTTAAACAACTGCAAGTCACAAATCACAAGTCTTATATGCGCTATATAATACAGTGTTTCATTAGGATTTCTGACTGTGCTAATTATAACCACGCCAAGTACCAAGAGACTTAATGAAATCCAGATTCATTGCTTTTATCCGTGTCTTTGGTTCATTATTTGCAGTAATTTACGAGCGTCGCACACGTCCTATTGTTCCGTCCAACAGCGATGTGATATTCCCAGGCAAATGACTGAAGGTGTCTGTGACGTTCCCTTCAAAGACTTTGAAACAAGACGACGATGTAGTCAGCTTCTGACAAAATACAAACACAGCCAAAGGGTTTCAAAAAGGGGATTTCTAGAAGGTCGGCTTTTCCATTTTGACTTTCTTCACAACGTCAAATAGGATTATCCCATTCCAACCCCCCCAAAAAAAATTCTGTTTGCCTTGATCCATCCAAAATGGCAGCCGGCATTGACAGCGGTGCAACAAGCAGGCCTTTGTTGGTTTTTGCACACAGCTGCGTGTCTCGGGCCGGATTAGTGCGACACACTGCGCCTCTGTCATAACTCAAACAATATATTAATTATGATCTATGTTAAAGTCTGAAACTTGTCAGGCCGGGTATTTTTAAATGCTGTAATGTTTGCGGTATTCATAAGTGTGGGAGTACACAAGACAGCGGTTAATAAAAGAGACAATCGCTTCTTGAACTGATCTTGAACTGTGTTTAAACCTACTTCAAATCTGCTTTTTATTTAAATTGAAACATGTAAATTTAAAGTGGCTCTTAGCAGAGCCACAAGCTTCCTAGCTATTTAAATAGAAAACATTGTTTAAGTCATATACGCATACAACTTGTTTTAGTCATAAACAAATATAAGAAAACATATAATATATAAAAACATACAAATATATGTATGTGTATTATTTATCTATTTTAACATTAAAAATAAGTTGTGCTAAGAGTTATTGAGAAGATGTGTGAATGTTCTTAGCTGTTGTTAACCAGAAACCAGACTAGCAAAGATTCGGGGTTGGGCTGTGTTGACTTGAGCTAGTAAACAGTCACCTAGCAATCCTACAGCAACTCAGAACACCTTAACTAGCACAAAGGGAGCATCTAACATCATAGCAGCAAATCTGGGCAAGTCCTATTTTCTTTAACTCCAGCCAGAAATGAATGTGTTTACCTGGCTAAACAGTGTCAGTTACTTTCATGCAACGCCTGTTTAAATTATGCCGGTTGAATAGAAAGTCTGTTGATGTTTATGTGAAGAATTAAATTAATGCCTCATACCTTGAATTTCTGACCTACACGTTTTTCCCATATATGAGAGTCCCCATCTTGTCCGTCTATGTGGTGTTTTGATTATAAAGAATCGCTGCCTGACCAGCCCAGTGAAAGATGACCTTGAGATATCTGGTAACACGCTGTTCTGTTTTTATATATATTTTTTGTTGGTGGAAAAGGTTCTGCAGGGAGGTCCGGTTAGCAGCTGAGATCTCATTAACTGAGCGCCGATATTTATCAGTCTTAATCAAATCTGAGGCCGACGCGCTGTGATTATTTCCCGGGTTGGGGACAACCGCAGCCTCCCTGCGGACAAACACCCGCCCTTGCTGGGTGTAAGAATTGACCACCAAAGACCACCAAACAAAATGATATGAAATACTACACAATTTTTTTTAATTTAACTTTAACTTTATTATTTTTAACTTTCATGAAAATTTAATAATACGTTTCAAAGATCACAACAAATGTTTACACATTTTATATCTATATCCTTCACATCTTTTGCCATTATTATATTTATAATATATTCATCCTCTTCTGAATATACTGTATCATATATTGTATCACATTATAAATTCACAAACCATTTTAAGTTTAGTTTTCAGTTACGACTGACTCCTGTGGTTTTGGTTACGCTACGCTAGCTTGTGTTCAGAACGTTCCCACCCGACCTGAGCATTTAAAGTTTTGTTCAGTTTTAAAATAAACAAAAATGCTGAGATTGTAACAGCCAACTTAGTTTTTCCCACAAATATATTTTCTTTTATGACTTTACTTTGGCATTTGCATGTAAGCTAGTGTGACCTTGTTGAGAATTAAGTGCTTTCATTCAGTGTGATAGAAGATAATACCATAACATTGCACAGACTTGCCTGCTATTATTGAAGGGGCCACATGCCGTAAATAACATTACCACATTTTCTCCGAACTTTGGCGACTGGTTATTTATAAACAATGTTAGTTATTACAACCGTGTTCGACAGCTGCATGGGATGATTAATGTAACCAAACAAATCTCTTTACATTGTGTGCTAAAATCTACATCTGTCATTGACAAAACACGACAAAAATAATCTTTGAAAACTACTGAATATTGAAAGTGGAGTTCAAAGCCTTATTGGGTTAAAAAAGTATAAAAATAAAGGGAATCTATTACTGAAATATTTCCTAAAAATCATTTTAACAAGTACAAAGTCTAATTTATAATTGGGAAGAAAAATTAATCTGCCATAACCTATGACTTTGTCGAAAAAACGTGATTTTTGGTTTTCTAACACTAAGTGACAGTCAGACAAAGGTGCTAACAGTGGGAGCTGAAGGATTGTGTGTTAGCATTGTTGCCGCTGTGTGAATTAGAGAGGGAGGTGTTTCTGTGTTCAAAAAGTGTCACTTCATTCCACCTCACGCTTTATCGTTCTCTACTGTCGTGACCTGTAAACACGGTGGGCCGGCAGGAAAACAAAGAAATAGGCAGGAGAAAGACATTGAAAATGAGTCGACCTTCGCGGGAAATCAACACGTTTAGCATGAACAATGTCATGTTGAATGAGGTTGAACTTAAAAGTGGATTGTGTTTAGCGCTTTGCCGCCATTAGAGATGCTAACGTTTCAGAGCGTGCGCCGATCGTCAACAGCAATGGCGCCGTGGCTACATAACGGAGGGGCGGAGTCTGTCTCGGCACATATGATTGGTCCAAAGTGGCCGCAATGTGACCCCACCCGTGGCTAGACTGTGGCACAATTGCAAGTGGGGTCACGGAAAGGACATCTCTGACATCTTAAATTAAGGGAAAAATAACAAAACCGGGAAAGTGAGGAAAAAAACTAAAAAAAAAAAACGAAAGTCAAGACAAATGTAAATTATTGTATGTTTTCACAAATTTGAATAAATCAGGGTACGTAAAAGAAAACATCCCTACAGATAATCGACTTATATATTATAATATTATACTTTCCATAAAATATTATAACATAATATTATACTATCCTTACCGAAAAGAAACAACATTGCACCAAAATGTTTACAGATGGATCCCAAATAACAACTGAATGCATAAACGGCTGTTTTAGTCAGGGTTAGTAATTGTTTTGTGAGGTGCCACAATTTAAAGTAAAAATCATGATTATATTTTAAAACCTTGTTTTTTAAAAATAGTAAAAATACAACAAGCATTTATTTGACAAACTAAACCTCTCTAACTATGGCAAACAATACAATACAAGCTTCTTTGATTTTAAAGGCCCTTCACATGACTGAGGCTCTATAATGCACAAAACTAAAAGCTATGGCAATATAAATCAAGAGCTATAAAGCTCAAGAAATTCAAAGCTATTTCAACTTTGACCTTGTTCTCTGCTATGCTTCAGAATCTCAACCAATGACTATCAGTCAATTTGCACAATGTATAATACCTGTCCTCACAGACTGCAGCATCTTCTTACTGCCCTTTAGTGTGTAACTGTAGCATCAGCTACAATAACAGTTCTCTCTTAATCTCTGCCTCTGCACACACACACACACACACACACACACACACACACACACACACAGTGTTAGAAGATGTTAGAAGTACCAGTACTCTAATCTCAAGTAGGTTCTATGAAATAAAGTATAATGTTTCAAGTACAGTACTAGTCTTCATCAATGCATGTGTGTTGTCTTGCATGTTCTGTTAGGAACTGTAATATGTCAGATGCACTGTGACGTGCACATTAAAAATAACTTAAACCTAAGTCAATCACTACCAGTAACATTTTCTTTGTGAGGTGCAGTGCCACTTACATTTTTAAACATTAGTTTAAATAAAAAACAAAAAATGATACTTACAAAAATCACAAGGATAAGAACCATGAAAATTCACTAATTTCACTAGTTATTACTTACAAAAATGTTTTGTACAGCCCTAACACACACACACACACAGACACACACACATGCACACACTCAGATAACTCCCTTACCCTTCCACTCTCAGGTAATGAGGTTTCTCTGCCCAGTTTGATTGATTTGACACTGGAGTCTGACTCTGATTATGTTAATGCGTCTTTGTGCCATGGAAAATGGGGGCATTTTAAGAGCATAGCTGTGTTTTTTCTTCTTCTCTAACTGCTTTGTTCACATCTATTTATCTGTCTGTCTCTTTCAGCCCTCGTCTGTTTTGATCCACTGTGATGCATTAGCATTAACCCACACAGCCGACTGACTGACTGAGGGGTCACATATGTGTTGTATTCTCCAGAACTGTATTAATTGGTGTAAAGCGCTAATGTGTCGCTTCTGTGTATCTGTACATGTGGCACCCTGCGGTTCTGCCTCTCCACCAATCAAAAGCGTGACTGAGGGAATTAAGCATGCGTGAGATCAGTCGCCTGCGTTTGCATATCGCTTTATGTTTTTCTCTTTTCACTGCCGCTCTCCAGAGCCACAATACAAGCCTTCAAGAAGAAATCTGTGGGTTTCATCTAAAGTCTTGAGACTTAGGGAGTCTGTTCGCTTCCTCTGATCGCAGCCATTGATGTGACTGCGTTTTGATGGCACCGGCTTTTAAAATGCAGGGAAATTCCTGGCATTGTTATTGTTATTGAATGATTACACTGTGTACAAACTGTCTTTATATTGAAGCTTTTATGCAAATATTCAGAAAGCAAAACTATTCGTCGCATCATGTACAATAACAGCCAATCAGATGATATTTAGGGTTTATTATACAGTAATGTTGAGTGGAATTTTAAACCAATTAAATTTCATAGTGGGCGGGGCTACCCATCAGTTTGGCTTTTCATGTGTATTTGTGCTTTGTTTACTAAAATTGTCATTACTTACCCATATATTGTTCCAAAACATACAAGTTTCTTTCTTGAAACACGAAAGGTAATGTTTCATAGATTATACTGTCCACAAATGACCTCCATAAGGAAAGAAAACGAAGACAGCTTCCAAAATATGTTCCCTCAAAATTGTCCATATATTTTAAAGCTGAAGCCTTAACACAGTTTTGTTTAAAGAATAGGCCACACTGTGTTACACTTGTAAAAGCTTGTTTTTATTGTGCAGTCTCCATTCAATTCCATTGAACGGAAAAAGTGATAAAAGAAAAAAAAATGTATAAAAGAAGTTATATGGGTTTGAACCAGTGTAAGTAATAATGACAGATATTACATTTTGGGAAAGTTTGTCCTTCAAGTCATGCAGGCAGAAAGTAAAGCAATGTAAAATTAAAATAAAATCTTGCAGGGTGTGGGGACAGAGCTCACAGCTCTTGTGGTGATGAATAAGTTTCAGTCAAGACTAAAGTGGGTCGTGTAATTGCTCTAAAGAACCCCGGGCAGCCGACAAAACGGTTGCAAATCAAGAACTTCATTTGCATGAATAAAAATTTCACCTTGAAAATTTTATTTTCACATGTGCTTATATTTAATCTGCATCCACTTAAAGGGAACAGGTTGTGCTTCTGAGACTGTGTGTGTGAGAGAGAGAGTGTGTGTGTGTGTGTGTGTGAGAGAGAGTGTGTGTGTGTGTGAGACAGAGAGAGTGTCTGTGTGTGTGTGTGTGTGAGAGAGAGTGTGTGTGTGTGTGTGTGAGACAGAAAGTGTGTGTGTGTGTGTGTGTGTGTGAGAGAGTGTGTGTGTGAGAGTGTGTGTGTGTGGTGGGCTGCTCACTCTGTTGCCCCTGCTGTTGAAGCCAGAACTTCAGTCAACGGTACACAGGGCGGCAAAGCTAAAATATTCATGAGCAGGGAGGCTAACCCTCAAAGCTAACCAGCTTTACTTATCAAACACCTCGACTGGCCGCCACAGTAAACAGATTTGCAGAAAAACTCATAACACACAGTTTAGTTATTTCTAAAATTCTTGGCCGTTATAAACACACAAAGAAACAAAGAAACTATTTAGATTTTACCCAGGACACACATATATATGCACAAAAACAGAATAAATATTTATATACAAATACTTTCACAAAGTGATTTTCAGCCTGTCTCCAATTTACCATCAGTATCATGAATTAAGGTGCTTTTAGAAACACTTTGCTACACATAAACTCAAACTTTTCTTCTTTAAGGGTGTTTACTCTTAAATCTTTATGATCTGGACTGAAGATAAATCACAAAATAAAACTGCTGTGTGTCGGTGGAGCACTTTTCTCCCGACTGTTGTGTGTGTGTATTTGTGACAACCGCAAAATCAAAGGTTTCCCTTTTCATAAATGACATTCACACTAGCTTGGAGTTCACTGGTGGGTCATGAAGTGTTTTAATTGGTCGAAACACACCGTGTGGTTATTGCAGTGTGTGTGTGTGTGTTTATGATATTTATAATGTGTGTATATTTATAATTAAAAATGGTTAAACTTGTCCTTTGTCTCCTAGTCTGAGGAACAAATGCTTGATTATTAAGTGATTATTTTTGTAATAGTTGTAACCTTATATCTCACTTTTGGATGCTTTAGACGTTTTGAAACATCAGGTAACCGCAACTACACACCAGCTATCAGTCATTACAGTATTAACAGATGGATAGGTGATTAGATGAACAGATTAACAGTCAGGGTTAAGTGTGGGTTAGTAGATTAAGTTGACGTATCTGTGCAAAGTTACTAGTCATTTTAATGCCTGTTGGGAGACCATAACAATACAGTGTTAAAACATATCAAGCAGACTAATAGTCTACCCTAAATGCTGGTGGTTAGTAAGCAGTAGCAAAGATTGCTATGGTTAGTAAAATGTCTTACATTGCCTCGAAAAAAAGTGTTGCCAGTTTTTGTATGATTTGGGCTCGTGTTCCACATTTCAGACTTTGGGTTTCCTTCTGTGATAAATTTTGCTTGTTTTATTTATAAGGGAACACTTTGAAAACAATATTTGGTTATATGACTATTTAAGATGACAGGCACAAAACTGTGAATGTCATTTGAAAAAATGTACAAAAAATGAGTCTAGTTATAATAAAAATGATAATAATTATAAATAGATGTTCAAACCCCCAAAACTACTGCTAGATAAATCACAACTTTGTTTAATTAAAGCTGTAGAATTTCTGTGCCATGTCAGCCCTGCATAATACATGTATTCTGGCCAGAGTCCATAGGTTTCATCTGAGCCTCAGAGGGCTTGTTCACATTCACCGTCGTCATCATCACAGTTCCGTCTGGAACCAGCGGGTGAAAGCAGAGGTCACAGCCGAACAGAACACATGTCGGGTCGGGTCACCCACCAGAGGTTGCCATTTTAACCTCCGCCGAGAGGAGGCCGTTTGAATGGCGCTATGGCACCACGGGACGTCGTGTTCTGTGTCTTGCCGACAAGCGAGCCCTGCTGTGGCCTAACGCAACCTCTGCCTTCCCTCCTGACATGCGCTAACACCCTGCTAAACGCTACGCCCGGCGCATGTCGAGACAAGACTTCCTGTCAGAGCACAGCTGTTCGCTGCGCTGGAAACCACATCAACATGCACTCACCGTCCCCGTATTGTGATGTAAGCGACTGCATGGGCGCGTATGACTCAGTTTAATTCTGCTGTTTGGTATTATTGTGCGTAATACCTCTTTTCAGTGATGGATGTGAGAAATGTGTGGTCGGTTTGGCGGATGATGACACGGTCACAAAGCGATCCTTCAATATTAAGCTTTCAGTGATAATCCATGAACTGGGTCACAACGAATGTGACCTTGTTGATTTAAACATGCTGTACATTTGTATTTATATAACGCTTTTGCAATGTTGCATTGCTTCAAAGCAGCTTTACAAATAATGAAAAATAGCTATGACAAAAAAAACAGAATATGTGGTATTTTAAACTTGTAATATTATTATGTAATATGTATTATGTGTATACTTTTAATATTACACATTTTTGTTCATTATATGTTCATTATGAGATGTATATGAATAATGCTAATCAATGATGCTAGGTTTGTAGTTGGTTCATGAATAAAGAATTAATTGAATTTCAATAAATGGACGTCCATTAGAAAAACATGAATAGCTACTGAACCAGTACTGTAAACTAGAAAATGTACAGCAATTATTTATCATACTCCCACAATTCATAGCAAAATACAGTGGATTGTTTAAAACAATAGCTTATTATAAATGCATATAATATAAGGTTTATTGTAAATGTTCAAAACCCAAAAAGATTAGCATTGTAAACACTATAAACAATGCTATAAAGTGATCTTAGCATTGTAGATCACTATAAACTGTTGTAAATTAATTTTACTGCTAGAAGAAATTGGTTTGCTACTGTAGCATTAAAGCCAACATGCATTATTCTGCATTAAACATATTCTGTCCTGTTTCTTGCTTTATCATCAAACACTTATTCCTCTCCTCCAGCTATGTCACATACAGACCTCTGTTCACCAGCCAATTAAATCTCGATGGATACCATCAAAGTCTCCCACTATTTTTCTCACTAAAATCTTATTTCTCTTTGAAATAGGCCTATATTAGATTACAAAAGTAAAATGTGTTGCAGTCGCTTTTTATGGTGATGTTAAATGGGTCGTGTCATGAGAAAGCAACATTTCTTCATCATTTGTGATAACAGAAAATTAAGGGAATGAGGAACAAACACAAAGTCAGGTCAAGTTTCTTCATTAAATGAAAGTGAAAGTAATATATTGGTCAGTGTGGTACCCATGTTTGAAATTTGACTGCATGTAACACAACCAGTGAGGAGTGAACACACACACAAACACACACACTGCAAGCTGTGAACAAAACCACACACACCCAGCGGTGGGCAGCTGATGTAAAGCTGCTTTGCTCAAGGGCACCTCAGTCATTTCCTGCCAGCTGTTGGAATCGAACCTGCAACCTTTGAGTGACATGTCTAACTCATCAATACTTTGAATGATTAGTGAGTTCATTCATTCAATAAATGAGTTTTGAACATTAGAGTACGCCTACATAGTACTAGGAAATTAAAACTACAACCTCTCATAATAACTGTTTGCTGAACTGCTTTGACTACCTGGAATGGCTCCAGATCATATAAAACAGAGGTAAAGGATATCTTGCATTTACAAGCTTTTTAAAAGCAATAAAATGGCAATCATAGCACTGCAAAAACCAGGTATGATAATCGCATTAGAGCTGTGGTAACAAGAGCAGCCAATACTGTTATGGTGCCGTTCACTGATAAAGTGCCAAAAATAAAACAGTTTAGGCCGCTAATTTAATAACCTGCAGTATGACAGGAAATGCCCCGCCGACCTCAGCTTGGGTAAATCTTCGCGATACCCTCAGACGCTCTCACTGACCCAAACAAAGAAGACTTACTGTAGCTGCCGCGCGGAATAAAACACGATTAATGATTTCAATTATACCAGACCTGCTCACATTTACCGGCCTGAGGTGGCAGCCGTGGTCACATAGAAGAATTCAGCGACTTTTAAGGACTTTTATAAAGGCAATGATTCAGTGCCATAGAGCTGATTGTACGGCTCTGGTAGAATCTGCAGTCCTCTGTCTGTATTTTTCTGGTCTTTTTTGCTATCTATGCAGGTCACACACACACACAAACTCACACACATACACTCACACACCCACACACACACTCACTCTCACGCATACACTTACACACACACACAAACACACACACTTACACACACACTCACAGACATACACTCATGCACACACACATACACTCACTCTCACACACACACAGTTTCTTCTGCAGTCCTTAGACATTCTCAGACTTATGAAGTTTCTGGCCTCAGAAGAGATACTGAGATGCTGTGGTTGGGTTATATGTAGCCTTAGATAAAGAAGATAAGACACATCTATCAGACTCTATCAGCAGTTTTTGTTGGTTCCTCAGAATCTGAAGTTGTTCCTGCAACACTTTATGTACCGAGTTCAGAGAAGATCTTGTATGACTAAATGAAACCATGAACAAATGACACGCTCAGGCTCTGATATGCGGGTCCAAATACAGAGGTTCACAAAAATACGATCTTTCACCCCAAAATAAGGGGAGTAAATATGAGAAATTGCAGCCTATATTTAGGACCATAAGACATTATTTTCATTACTATTATTACTATTATACATTTTCATTTGCACTTTTTCCTTCTATGCTATAAGTTAATCTTCTAATTTCTGCAATGTTTCTAGATGTTTTACTTTTAATAAGTGCGATTATATTTATATTAACGGCTCTAAAATATGGTTTCATTTTCTTCCCATTTGAAAATATATATACATGATTTTGACAGGTTTTGTGTTGCCCACCCATCATATAATAAATAAAAAAATGAACAATAAACAAACAAACAAATAAATAAAAAATAAATGAAAATGAATCAATAAGAAAACTTTTTGTAAATATTGTGGCATCATAATTTGAACATTCTTATAATTTCCATCATTTTGTTTGATTGAAACTTGTTGTTTTATTTTCTATCTCTGTTCATTGCATTTAACTCAATTGTTCTGTTTTTTTTATGAATCGTGCTTCTTTCTGTTTTTGCATGAGTGTCTTTGTTACTACTGTTGCCTTTTAAGTGAAGGTTTGTTTCATTGTCTTTCCCGGTAACTCTTATCCGAGCACTTGTTGGGTGACAAAGCGTATTTGTATTGTCATTTCAATTCTGAAAGCAGGTTTGAAAAGATGTCATTGAAGTTTTAATGTTAGTGACTGAGGGATAAATACATTTGTTGGCAAGCAGCCGCTTTGATGGTTATTCGCTAAACCTAGTTGGATTTCAGCATAAGTACAGGTGACTGCGACACAACAGTCTATCATTCAATGTGGGCCGACTGTGTTGAACAATCATTATAACTGAAAAGCAGGTGTTTGGTCTTGTGTCTTACTTCAAAGTCAGGAGGCTTTGAAGTGTCTGTTACCTCAGACGTTCAGTGTGTGTGTGTGTGTTTGTTTGTGTGTGTGTGTGTGTGTGTGTGTGTGTGTTTGTTCAAAATGAGAAAAATAAGAACTAGCATGTGTAAAATGTGTGATGTGGACTCTCTCATCGCCCCAGTCTTTCAAGACTGCAGGCCAATGTAAAATGTAACTTTGTACTTATCCAAAATATTCCCATTTAAAACAAAACAAAAAATACACTTGCTTTATTTGTCATTTTCGTATTTTAATGTGTTTTGTGTAGAAGTTAAAAAACTAAAGTTTGCTTCCTCAATGCTGGTTGGCAACATTCTGATAAAAACAAAAGCCCTGATCACTTATACCCATTCATTCAAGTTAGCAGAAATGTCAATGTGTCAGTTCAAATAAAACAAATATGGAGGAGCTTTGATACTGGTAACAAAAAGAGAAACAAAAGACAGTTTGCCAAAGCCGTGAGCCAATGATCCTGGTTTAACATTCCTCAGAGAGTGTAGCGTGCCGGATTGGGCCGCTGTGCAAGTGTTTGTCGCTCGGCTGCGACTCAAAGCAGATGCTTAGCAGACGTCTCTGGGTCTTGACAGCCGCTGAGTGCTTGTGGGAAAACAGTGACAGTGGATTTTGGGGGAGAGAAGAAACAGGCACCTTTAGGAATTTGAAAACGTCAGCGTTTCATATTCTGTTTTTTTCTTTTATCATCCTAAAACCGAACTAGTTAGCATAATTGTCAATTAGCAGGAGGCGTAACCCTTCAGAAAAGGACTAGATAAAACATCACAACAGAGACCCAGAGACGCTCTTTCTCTCCACCAATCAATGGTTGCGACTAACAGATAAAGCATTTCTCCATTCAAACCGTGATCCTTCTGTTATTTCGCTGGAAAAAGAAAAGAGCATGAGGGAAAGGTTTGAAAAGACCATTCAGGGGTTCGAAGAGTGTTGCTAAACAGGATTAGGAATTTACAGAATGAAGTAAACACTCCCCCTGTGAAAGGGGGGTGGGGCAAAGGGGGTCCGTGTTTGTCGAGTGATGTAAGACAAAGGCCAGATTAACCATCTGTGGGGTTCGGTGTGCTATTGCGATTAACAGGCTTAGGCTTCATCGCCGAATGTTTGCACAGAGTAAAGCCTTCAGAGAATGAATGCAGAGAGGGGGCGCTGGCAAAAGTGGTCCATCTTTCCCACACACACTCCCACAGGATTGGGACACTGTACTTGCAGCCAAAACCCTCAACCAGGCGGTTCAAATCTCTGTCATTCCAACGAGTCATGAATCTCTGCACCTTCTGTTATGGTCTATCCGTCACTCATTGTTAGGCATAGAGTAAGAACAGGAAATTGAATCGATCGAGTCAAGAACACAAAATGATGCAAACCAGATCTGAACTCGGGTCATCCACGTAAGCGCCACAGCACAATGTGTCAAAGCGTGTGCGCTAGCACCAAGCCACAGTATGTTCTGAACAACAATATACCTCCTACAGCGCCGTGTTTTTCAGATGTGTCTTGTAAAATACAGATTTTTAAGGGTGCTAAACTGTGTTTGTACACAAAGGCAAAACACATTGCATGACGTATCAAAGATTCAGCAATGCTATGGTGTTGTAGGTGGTCGCCAGACTCTTATCATGCATTAACTGAGGTGTTTTGCATTAACTCAAGTATTTAGAGGGTTGCTATACAGGTGCCAAAAGGTCTGGATGTTGATGGTATTAGGACTGTTCTGGAAAGTTCTTACTGCTCCAAGGCCAAAGAAATCCTTTTTAAGTGTCAGTAGATTCAGTTGAGGTCTATAGAATTGGGCTAAGCTATAAAATTGTATTTTCAGGTATTTTTTTTACAGTTGATATCAATCAAGTTTATTCAAATAAAAACACCCATATTTATACATTTCAATTTCGATATATAAACAATGAGCCAATCATTGACATAGATTTTTTACAGTAGCAAATAGTTTGATCAAAAGTGTGGAAAATATTTTACACTTTGAGGGGAAAATATAATAAAGTGTTACACTGTGGCTTTAAATCAACTTCCCCACATCTGTTAAATCTTTCAGTTTAACTGGCAAATGCAAATTTTTGCTGTAACTAATCTAAAAATAATTCTTCATCTGAAATCATTTCCTGTCATCCACGTAAAACAGGGAATGCCAAGTCCTATACTTCAGCCATTCAATACACATTCCATGAGAATTTGTCTCATTAGCTTAAACGAGTTAGATAATGGCTAAGCTAATTTAAGCATTTTGCAGTCAATTACCATTGTACTGAAGTTTGGAGTGTCAGTCTCAGGACTGCATTCACACAATATCAGAAGAATAATTGTGATGGATGGAATGACGGTAAATCCATTTTCTTCTTCAGTGACTGTTGTAAGAGGGAAGTCAGGTTATATCCTTGTCCTTTTCTATCTGAAATGGACGTTGTTAGATTTCAAATTGACCTAAATTTTGTAAATATTTTGGTTGTTTTTTACCAGTGGAGAATTTATCATTTTCTTATCAAATAATATTAGCAGCATGATTTCTAAATGAGCCACTTTTAATTAATTTACATTTATTCATTTAGCAGAATTCATGGTACACATTTGTTCAGTGTGTGCTCCCTGGGATTGAACCCACAACCTTTGTGCTGCTAATACAATACTCTACCAGTTGAGCTACAGGAACACCACTTAGCACTCCTATGTCTATATAGTACATCAGCTCCTCATGATACATGCGGTTTATTTAACTGTTCTAGTTTAACTGTTCTGCTGCCAAGGCTGTGCTACAAGTGTCCCTGTAGCTCAACTGGTAGAGTGTTGCATTAGCACAGCAAAGATTGTGGGTTTGATCCCAGGGAACACAAGTACTGGTAAAAATGTGTACTTTGAATCTGTTGTAAGAATATATGAATTCAAAGTATACATTAAAAGAACAGTTTTTGGTAAAAGTGTATGCTAAATAAATGTTAACTTAGTAAATCAACAGTAAATGTTAAAAAAAAGTAACTGTGAGCAATAACACACCTTTAATAAATTAAGCTCATTTACAAACCAAACAGGTGCACATCCAACCTTTGATATTATCCTTTGGCAAATCACACCGAACAACATTTGACAAGCACCAAATGAATTTCATCCATTATGTTCTAAAACAAGTACCTCACAGGAGAAACCACAACACCGCTCTTTCATTATAATACGCCATCCAGCTTTAACACAGTGAGGAATGTTGTGTGTTAAATTCTGCTTGGTGGCTTTGGAGATGCCATCTTCAGCTATAACACCTCTCTGCCTGTGTGGACTTCCACACTTGGGTGATGTTTTGGAACAGGAAACCTCATTGTGACTCTACTAATCCTGTCAGCCTGATTTTCCGCGAGCAACATTTGCACAAAAGACTAAATGAGGCCTTTGGCAACTTCTCGTTTTCTTCTCATTAGTTTGCTTGGCTTGTAAATTTGCCAATAGACTAAGTGGGGTTTGCTCAGACTGATTAGTCTCCTACTGCTATGAGGTAGACAAGGGGGAGGAGCTTACAGAGTAAAAGTACCACGTCTAACGTTTATTTAACCACCGAGGCTCTAAACATACAGTTTAACGTGACTGTGAGCATATCACAGGCAGGGATTTTCGAAATGCAGTGTTAAATTTGACCACCACAAGCTTCTCAAACAGTCTTAGCCTGAGGTAAGTATTATATAATTGATCGTAGACGGAACTGCAGGCTTGGCAGTTTCTGTTCCCGGGCTCCAGTTTGGAGTGCATCAACGCCACATATCATATAAATATCACAGTGGGCCCAGATTGAACATAACGCCGTCTGTTCAATTATTAACAACCAACATCATAGCGCGAGCAATAGTGTTGCGTAAAACACAACCCAACAAGCTCTTGATTTAATCGCTTTTAATATTTATTCCCCTTCCTTGGATGTTCATACATATGCAGTACCGCCATGATAAATGTTCTGAGTTAAATGTTTAACAATGGAAGAACCTACAAACATTTTCTTCATCTGTTCATGGTAAGAGCGATTTATCCTGTCAGAAATGTGTCCCGGTCACCACAGATCAAAATCTGAGGTGGTATTTTGTGAAAATGTGATTGGCCAGTAGAGCAATTCAGACATAAAGTGTAAAATTATAGTAAAGGTTGTGCAGTAAAAA
>JBAJNP010005809.1:9749-27712 GCA_036877545.1 Yasuhikotakia modesta
CCCTGTTTGATGTTGAACGAAGGTGGGTAAGGAGAATTTTCTAAGTATGCTAATTAAAGGAATGGAAAATTTGCCATCATTTTTTCTTATGTGGCAAACAAAAGAAGATATTTTGAGAAATGTCTTGGTGGTTTTGTTTGGAATGATATGAGGGTGAGTAAATGATGAAAGAACTGTTGAGAAGCTTTGGAGCATATGTTGGCCTATTGCATATTCTGTCCACCTTTTCCCGCCATTTCTAACAATATAACTGCAAGGTGGCCATGCTGAGTGTTTCTCCTCTACAGGCATGGAAAGGTGGAGGCCACAAAACTTCTTCTGGAGAAAGGAAACTGCAACCCAAACCTGCTGAACGGGCAGCTGAGCTCTCCTTTACACTTTGCAGCAGGAGGAGGCCATGCAGAGATCGTCCAGTTACTTCTGCAGCATCCAGAGATTGACAGGGTGAGAAATATGCTGCGGTTTAGGCTGCTTGGGTTGAGGTTTATCTCATTCGTTTGCTTGCGTTTGTCTGTTTCTGTGTATCTTCATTACTGTGTATCATCTCATCAAAAGCACATTGAGGACCAGCAGAAAAGATCTCCTCTTCAGTTATGTGAGGAAAACAAGCAGAACAACTGGGAGGAGACTGTGAAGCTGCTCCAGCAGGCCAGCAATAAACCAGTAAGTGTAGAACTGAAGACGTTGACCTACCACTACAGAATACTGAAGTTATGGAGGCCATTTTGGAGAGGCTAGCAATAGCAAGTTAGCTTTGAAGACATAAGGTCCCGCCCTCCTGTCAGAGTGCTCTCCAAAGCCACGCCTCCAAATGTTACATAAATATATAGTTTGACAGACATAAGTAGGACATGTTGAATGGTTCTGTGCTGTCCACAGAAGATACGTATTTATATAAGACCACATTAGTATAAATACTTACTGCTATGCAAGGAGACTTTTAATCAGGATAATAGGTTCTGAAAACAAGCACATACCCTTCCTGTAAGCCCTGCAGTAACCGATGTGTGTTTTTTAGTACGAGAAGGTGAGAATTTATCGCATGGATGGATCGTACCGCTCTGTGGAGCTGAAACACGGGAACAACACCACAGTGCAGCAAATCATGGAGGGCATGAGACTGTCTCAGGAGACGCAGCAGTACTTCACCATCTGGATCTGCTCCGAGAACCTCAGTGAGCCACCACACCAGTCAGACCACACTAATACTGCAGAAGCAAGACGATGGCATAATTTCTGTAGCATTTCCTCAAGTTTAATGGATTTATAGTGGAGTATATTGATTAGTTTTGGTTTGTGAATGTGAAAAGTTTGGGTTTGTATCTCAGGTCTCCAACTGAAGCCGTACCACAAACCCCTGCAGCACTTGAGGATCTGGAGTGAGATAGTGACGGATCTCACCGCTCTGGATCCACAGAGGGAAACTCCACAGCTCTTCCTGCGCAGAGATGTTCGGCTGCCCTTGGAGATAGAAAAAAAGGTTTCTCACCTTCTTCAAATCTTTCTAAAAGAATTGTGTCTTTATATTTCTACAGCAGTTTGCTTGCATTCAGCTGTGAACCTCATATGGTTTGTTTCAATGTGCCTGCAGGTTGAAGATCCATTGTCCATCCTCATCCTCTTTGATGAAGCTCGCTACTGTCTCCTCAAAGGCTTCTTATCGGCCTCAGACAGCAAACTCATTACTCTTGCCAGCCTCCTCCTGCAGATTATTTATGGCAACTATGACAGCAAGAAGCACAAGCAGGGATTTTTAAAGTACTTCAGCACACTTAAAAATAAGGATTTAATGCCATGGAATAACCATTTTTGTTCCCCAAAGAACCATTTAATCAAAGGTTGTTAACAGAACCATTTCTTTGTTTCTTTTATCTTCTTATAAGAACCTTTTCCCACTACAAAGAAACTTCTGCACTACATAAAGGTTCTACAACATGTTAAAGGTTCCTTATGGAACCACACAGCAAAAAATGGTTCTTCTATGACATCATGACGCAACTTGTTTGAGGAGTTTGTGGTTTCTGGTCGTCACTGGTAACAGATATGAACATAACTATGAATATTTGCTTTGTTGCAGTGAGGAAAACCTGAAATCCATCGTTCCGATCTCAAAAGTCAAGAGCAAAGCACATCACTGGACCAACAGAATACTTCACGAGTACAAGGTACATTTCATTCCCGTTGATGTTTATCAGTGGATGTAGCTGTGTGTAACCATAGAGGAAGACTTACTTGGCTAGTGAATGATAAAGCAGAATTTTGTTGTAGACAACATACCTTTGGATATTCCAGAGTGATTAAGGAAATCTGTCAAGGGAATAGGGAATTTTATCCATTTGGTTTAGTTTGATCATAAACAAGTGTTAGCTATCTGTCCAGAGCCGAATTGTTGGAGGGGTTTATAAGAGGAGAGACATATTATTTTGACTATTATCTTCAACCTGGTTAGTGTTTAATCAGATCTGATCATCTCAATGCGTCTGTAGAGTCTGAGTACCAGTGAGGGGGTGAGCAAGGAGATGCACCATCTCCAGAGGCTCTTTCTGCAGAACTGCTGGGATATTCCCACCTATGGAGCCGCATTCTTCACCGGGCAGGTGTTCACCAAAGCCAGCTCCAGCACCCACAAGGTGATCCGCGTGTATGTGGGTGTGAACACCAAAGGCCTTCATCTAATGAACATGGAGACAAAAGTGAGAACAAATACTGTTTACTGTACAAATACTGTTGTTTGTCTACAATGAGATTATCTGTCTTTGTACCTCTTTGTAGATGGAAAAAACACATGTTGCTGTGTGTCAATACATGTAAATGTAATATATTAGAATATAACATTTTCTGGATGTTATTATACCTTTCATAAACTTTTCTGGAGGTAAATACTTATCTTGTTGACCAGCATGGCTACTGGTTTGGGACAGTTTGTGGTAGTTGGTGATGGTTTGGTTTACAGCTGGTTAAACTGGTCAACCATCATGTTGCTCACTATCTCACCAACCTTTTATCCAAATGCATTTTGAATACTTTGCAATGATTTGTGGCTCAAAATAAAGATTATGTTTACGCTTCAGGTTCTGCACCTCAGTCTGGAATATGGAGCATTTATCTGGCAGCTGGGACAGGCCGACCAGTATGTCCAGATCCACAGTCTGGAGAACAAGAAGAACTTTGTAGTTCACACCAAACAGGTACTTCACAGTCCTAGCATTGATGCTTCAGCACTGTAGCAGTTATAATGTCAGTAGATCTAGTGACTGTCCATGTCTTTTCTCTCCAGGCCGGCCTTATTGTCAAACTGCTGATGAAGCTGAGTGGGCAGATAACAGCGAACGACAGAGCCACTTCTGATAAATACGCTTACGGTTGAATTCCAGGAGAAGCACAGACTACCACAATCTTGCCTTTTGCCTCTTGCCTTTGTGCCGTTGTTTTGATTACCTTATGCTATTTTAAAACTACACAAGTTGTTTTTACCAAAAAGAGATGTTAGCCGTCACAATTAATGTTAACCTATTTTACTATATTTTCTTACTGTGTATGATATTATATGCATTTTATAATGTCATAACAAATTTGTGATTTGTCAGTTTTCTGTAAATATGAATGGCAATTTTAATAAAAAAAGTCACACAAGAGTCTTCGTAAATGTTGCAATGGGAGCAAAATTGTGAGGAAGCTTTCAAAAATAGTGTGCGTTAATTTTTAAGCAATTTGTCTTGAGGAATTAAAAAAAAGAGTCATTACTTGTTAATCAGAAAAGCGTAGATGAGTCACAGATTAAATACAACTATCTATATCTCTGCTGTTTATCTTATTTCCCTCATTTAATTCATCTAAACCCCGCAGGGCGGAAACTAAATAAAACATCCATCAGCACCCATTAAAACTATGAGACAGATCCAGACAAAAGCGCTTGTCAGTGTTTCTGTGTTCTGTGTGGATTTACATTCACTATTGAAAACGGTTCCTGTCCGTTCTAAGATAAATGGCTTATTGTCATGCCAAGCTTAACAGGGTCTCGTTCAGTCTCTATAATGTCATGTTGCGCTGTGCTCTGTGGTTGTGAAACGTAATCTCATTTTCACATACGGTCCACTGAACGCATCGTAAAAGGTTGCAGTATTTCAAACAACGTGTCCTGAGATGTTATTTTATAGTTTGCATAATCCAATAGCTTGGTACAGTAAACTTTATGGGTATACTGACGCTTCATTAAATTCAAAATATAACACAATCTGTAGACTTATGAATAAATTTTATGTATGTACAGAGATGGGCGATCGTTGTCACAAGGGTTTTATCAGTCGCTTAAGGTTTTGGAGCTGAAATACACTTTGTTTTCTAGAAGGGCAGATTTCCTGTGACAACATGGCCCAAAAAAGGTTGAGAGGTAATTGTGTTTTTTTCTGTCCAGGGCAATGATAGAAATTGTTAATTAAGTGTTGATCAAAATGATCTGTGTTTTGGGACCCTTTATCTCAATGTACAGTCTGTGCATCTTAAATATTAACCTACACAATAATAAACAGACTATTCACTTGAGTCGAATGTGTGACATCTTGCCCACTGTCACTCCGGCTGCCTTTTCTTTCAGTGAGGTGATGTATGAAAGACCCTTGATTGCTGAGTGAACATTTTCTGCCCGATTGTCTTTTTAAAACGTTCCCATCTTCATTTACTCAGTTATTCCCCCGCCGCAGTCAATACTGAGGACCAAACAGAAGTCTTCTGTTCCTATTTCTACAGACAGAATGAAAAGCGCCTGGCAAACAACGTGGATTCTCTGTTCCTCTGAGAATTCCTTCTCTTTATCCACAAAAGTGGTAAAAACGCTCTCCCTCTCAACAAACTCGAGTAACACGGTGTCCGGCTTCCCAAGCGCTCATTTGTTTGCGGCGCTGAAAGGGAGATCGTTCGGCCGCTGAAACCAGCCGAAAGGTCAGACAAAAACTTGGTGTAAAACAGACACAGCGATGCCTTACAAAGACATGACTGAGATCTTTCTCACACCCTATTTCTCACACAATGCTTGAATGGAGGCTTAGAGTGGGAGAATAAAAGAGGAAAGAAGAAAATGGGAGGGGAATCTTTTCAGTTCTTCAAAAGCAACAATAGTCTTTGTCTACAATGTCCCTCCATTCTTACTGGGGTTACTGAAGGGGATGGGGTGGAGGGGTGGGTTTCCATAGTAACAGTGACAAAACAAGCTGGTCCCAGAGCGAGGAGAGAGAGAGACACAAAAATGCATCCAGTCCGGGACAGAATCCTTATATCAGTTCCTGCAATTAATCTGAGCGGTAAGAAAAACACACAGTGTGCCAAAGGAGGAGGAAGACTTATGTGAGAGGATGGCCCCAGCTTTGCTTGTGTAGAAGAAAAAGCCAATGAGAAATACTGGACATCTGTGAGCGATATAAAAGCACACGTTTGGTTGGGGATATACTGTCAGGTTATTGCTGTTTGGGATATAATGAATTCTGACACTCAGTATGAGGACTCTGTGTCCATCATGGTCCTGGAGAACATCAAGAACAAACTGCTCCATGCCTTCAGAACCACAGCAGAACCAAGAACCTCTGCAGAGATGGTTCATCCGATGGGAAAGAGCCTCCAAGTCAATGAGGAACTTCGAAGAGCCAAAATAGATGGAGCCATAACGTGGCTAAGATCAGAACTGGTATGTTTTGTGAACATTAATGCTTATATTAATTAGATATATAAGATGCTTATATTATGTTGGGCATGTTAGAATGTGCTCAAATGGTAGTGCATTGCGTTAACAGCGCAAAGGTTGTGGGTTCGATTCCTGGTGGAACACCCTGACCAGATGTACAGTATATTTTTAATGCAAGTCATTTTTGATAAATGTTGAAAATCTTGTTAATTTTATACATTTAATATGATGTATTTTATCAGTTAAGTCAAATGCATTGTCCCCCTGAGAAATACACTTATATGTGTACAAAAGGATTTTTCATAAGCTTTTATTCTATCACTGTGGTTCTAATACAATTGTAGCTCATGCACCTGTGCTGTATGTGAATGTATTGAACAAGAGGCTCATGTGTGACTCTCTGATTAACATGCAGCTGGAGATGCGCTCTCAGGACCGACAGCTAGCCCAAACTCTGCTGGGACTCAACAGAGAGATTCAGAGGCTCAGGAGAGAGAACGGATCTCTGCACTTTGAGCCTGACAGCAGCGACCACACGGAGGACACATGAATCAGACACTGACACTTTTCTACCTGTTTATTAAGTAATAGCCACTTCCTCGGAGAAAACAACGAACGGCTGTTGTTTCCCATGTTAAAAGAAAATATCTGCCAAGAATATTGTCCATTGTCTCCTGTCCATGAAATTGAAAGTGAAACAAAAGCGTTTGTGACAGAACAAATCACTTTCTCCTGGCGCTTCGTTGGCATGTTGTGCCTCAGGTTGTTTTTAAAATCTCTTGTGGAAAAAGACACTCAATATAAAAGTGATTTTACACACGTGCAAACCAGTAAAATATCAGTCAAACTGGGTTTAAGGATGTTGCCATGGATACATTATGGCCCCTGTGAGGCCCCTGGGGCACCAGGCACTTTGAAGTCTCCCTGTTTTTGCACATTGCAGTGTTTAAATAACGACATCTGTATTGGCTTGTTTCTCTCAGCTTGAGGCCCCTGGTAGTCAATAGGGGCCCATTGGCCCAGTTCATAATAAAAGACCTTTAAAACAGTGGTAGAAATAGACTTTGTCTTTTTATGAGCATGTTTGCTAGAGACACATTGTAAATAATACATTTCTTTGTAAAATACCCACATGGTTAAAATGTATTGTTGTTTATGAGATTATGTGGCTGTCTGATGAACAACAAAAAAAACAGTGTTTGTTTATGTCCGGTTATGGATTTATGGCATGAAATATTAGCATAATGTGCAGTGTGTAAAAAGCATTTCATCATCAAAACATGTTTATTAAAACATCTTTGCTTGATCTCTTCATTTCATGATGAAATTATAACTTACACATTGTAATTTGATTTTTAGTTTTTTATTATTAAAAGATCAGACCTGCTGTTATATAAGAATAATATTAAGTACATCATATCACATTGTGATATTTGTCATTACGAGTGACAGATTGTTAAAAATGTTTCATGTGTCATAAACGTAACAGTCAGAATTCAGTTGAATTGTGTTGTTCAGTATTCAGCCCTCATCTAAACTCTCTGACAATCCCTGAAATATGTTCTCTGACTGCCAGCGACCAGCAGGGATCATTTACTGACACAAAGAACGTTCTGTAAATGATTCAATGACCGAATCAAAGAGAGTCAGACGCCATATGAAGTCTTTGTAAGTCATTATCAGCACGAATAATCTGACAGAGAAATAGAGTCTCTTAATATTCACAGCAACTGTCGTTCATGTGGATGTATGTGATTATTAGCTGTGTGATGGAATGATGGGAAATGTGTATGAATGCATTTGTAACACTATATGATGAGGTAAAATGTACATGTGTACAGAAGAAAGCGTGTAGCGTAATATTAGTGTGCTCAGGTGGAGGAAACGCAGTCTATTACCGAAGACCTTGTCATACATCACAGTTTAATCTGTATTTCCATTCCTAATGTTTCATTTAAAAAGGTCATATCGTGATGTGTCAGAACTTGATCTTTGGAGCTTTTACATTTAAAATGTACTTGTGAATGTTAAAACTATAAACATTTCCTGTTGTGTCCATAAATAGCATTTACCAAAACCTAAACTATTAAAACACTTTACTAACATTATAAGTAGATCTCAGGGGTGGAAAATAAAATTAAAATGCTTGACATGACCTCTTTAAAACACTATAATCTGAGCCTAAGGCAGCTTAGTTAGACATCATGAAATTTCTCCAGCAAAGAATTGATCATCAATTCTTGTGTAAGACACAATTCTAATGTGCTAAATTGACAATGTTCTACGATTGTTCTAGAAAGAACAATGTTCTCCAGCAGTGTGACGGTTGAGTGTGACGGCCACTCTAATGGTGTATTTAAACAAACATTGTTCTGGAAGCTGGAGGTTTCAGGGCACAGAACTTCGTCTACTGAAGGCCCGTTTGGGCAGATAGCCCAGAGGAACAGGGCTTGTGCATGCATTGAAGGAGCAGATGGAAGGGTAGAAGCACACTTCTCCTGAGAAGGAGGACAGACTGCTGCCTCCACCCTCACTCCCTGAGTCCCAGCACGGCTCCTCCTCTTCCTCTGTGGCTTTCTCACACTCCTGTTTCAGTTCCTGAATGCCATCATGGAGATCCATCAGCTGGCGGATCAGAGCTTGGTCCTGAGATCGCATCTCCATCTACAAAGCAGATGATTTGATGTTTAAATGCCCACAAGACTATTTTGTTTTATCAGAGACCTGTAACATAAACTTAATTAATTAATTAATTTAAATACTTTTGTTAATGTGAAGCCAAATTGATATTTCTGGGAAATGGGATTATAATAATTATATATAAATTTAAAATATAATAATAAAAAATATATATATAATTTTATTAGCTTATGAATGTTTCAGATTTCTGCTTTAAATGTTATTTTAAATCTGCAACATTTACCCTTTAAAACCAAATTACACAAACCTGTGAGGGTTTTAACATTCAAAGACTCTGAAAACAGAAACTTAAATACAAACTCAATACAAATACAAATTCACTTCACTTCACTTAAAACTCGTTTTACCATATATGGACATTCATAATATATCCCAGAATTCACAGCATCAGCTCAAGGTGGAGGTATTACCATTCTTTCCTGTCTTTGCATTCAACAAAGCAGCAGCTGAAAGTATTTCAGACGGATGATGTCTTTTTCAGATGCAAATGTCTTTTCCCTCTTTCTGCCCTTTGTTCTGGGGACTGGGGAAGTCTAATTGGATTCTTTGAGACAAAATAATATCCTGCATTCTGGCACATTTCATGCGGCTGTTTCTGACAAAAAGGTTCCCGCCAAAAAATAACTAAAACAGCATCTCTCCAATCATTTCACAGCCAGACTTTTGATGGAGAAGGTCCATGATGTGAAATACAATGTTGTTAAGCAAAGAAAATGACAAGAACTATGTTATGAGCAGAAAAAAATGTCTTACACCCTGAAAAACGTTTCTTTAAATCTGTCATGTTTCACAGTAAACATTATATTTACCTCGAGTACGTTTGTATGTGCATATTTTTATTTTCTCTGTCATTGTGACATGTTAAATCATTTCTTTCTGTTTTTAACCTGATCTCTGATTTCTATTGGATAAAAATTAACATAAAGGTTCTACTGACTGGAAGTGACTGCAGGGGTCATTAGAAATCAATTCAGATTGAGTTTAAGCTGATAAAAGAGCAATAATACGAGTCCTGGGCAGGCAAGGTTACCACCCATTTTAATAAAGTGGAATAAATGAGGTGTGGAACACAGCAGTTCAATGGTAATTTAGTAACATAAGCATTGCCCAAATCCACTTAGTTATGACATCATTAACATTTAATCTCAGTTTTAAAAGGCTGTTTTGATTTACATATGACATCATAATAAGGAGAAACACCTATAATGTTTTAGATGTTAAATTCTTATAACTATACAAATGATATCATAGATCAATAAAAGACAAAATTAGGCTCCTTATAAAGGCTGTCTGTGTTGTCTTTTGTGTGGAAGTTGCCATGAAGAGGCAGCGGTACAAAGGTTGCCAGGCGATATATCTAGCTGACATTAGACCTGCTTTTTAACCCTTGGGTGGTTGTAACAGTCACAACATGACGGTCATAACTCCTGACTCAAGAGAAAGTGAAGCGTGTTAACCTTTGATTTTACTGAAGTGAATATGACCTGCACCATTATAATGCTAATAGACCACCCAGATTATCCAACAAACAAATGAAACACATAAAAAACTAATACTGATTATTTAAATAAGCATAAAAAAGTATTTAGAATCAAAGGTGTGATTTATTTAGCTACTAACAAACTGAATCGATGCTAAACATTTCATTTAAAGTGACTTTCGTTTCATTGTTAGCATGCATTGTGATTCAAACCAATGACTGATATAAGAGATTTTCCATTTGATTTGAAGAATACTTTAATACTAGCATTCCATAATCTTTGACATATAGGGTTTCTTGCATAATGCATAGATCCATGTCTAATTTAAGGGGATAATGCATTCTGTCTACACTATTTATTGTATATAAAACTAACAATATGATTTTTATGACTTATTAAACTTGCCTACCCTATGCCCTTAGTCTCTATGCAACATCAAAACAAAGGAATGCAACATAAAACTATTTTTTGTCAAAAAGATATTGTAAAAAACTGTGAGAAAACTTCATAGAAGATCTTACCAGCTCTTTTCTCAGCCAGGCCAGAGCAGATTCAATGTCCAGTCGGTTTGTGTCTCTCTCCCCAGCCCTATGTGTCTCTCTGCGGACCTCCTGAGATGAGGAAGAGTCCCTACAGCTCACTGCTGGTTTACAGTCATCAAAAGAAGAGTCTTTACAGGAGAAATCCCTCAGTCTGGTGAGAACTACTTCCATTGCTATCAAGAACGCTATGATGACAGACAGCTCTCGGTTCTGTTTTATCTAGGTCTTGTAGTCAGCTGTATGATCTACAGCTCTGTCACAGACACACAACTCTACGTATTACCTGTCACTCAGAGAGCTAATCTTCACTACTACTGAGTTTGCTCTGGGACTGACACTTAAAACTCACCCCTCCCACCCTGCAACCCCATAAACGCTCAAACAAACCCACTCGTTTGGTATGCCACATAAGTCAGTGTTTATGTGTGAACGAATGACGTCGGGAAACTGCGTCATCACTGCCTATAGCATTTTTAGCTTCGCCTTTCAATGCACATGAATGAGTGACGTGTAGGCATGGTGTTCCCATGGTTTCCAGGAAGTTCTAGTGAAGACAGATGGAGTCTATGGAATGTTCTTGGCAACACCAGGACAGTAAATATCAGGAACTGAATGGAGTTCTAGTCATTTGTTTCAGGAGTCATTGCTTTATGCCAATAACATTTTGTTAACCTTTGATTTTGATACCATGCATGTATTGACAGATAGTGATACTAGTTAGCTTCACTCAAGTAATTATTCTTCACAATCACCAAAGCTATTCTGTAAACTGTTCAACAACTCAATTCTTTTGGAGTCCTTTATTCAAACTGTGACAAGCATGTCTGTCCAGACAGCCGTGTGGAGCCACATTCTGCCATGTTACCCTTGTGCTCCCCTAGCAACTTTCACAAACAAGCAATACATCTCAACTCAGGACAAAAATAGACAGTATACAATTGAGGCTATATTTAAACCCAAATTACAACCATAGATCAAGGCAACAATGTCTTTTTAGATGTTTGCTTCACATCACAGACTTTCAGAAAGACAGAATGGGAGCAACTCCTCTTTAGTCACGAAAAGAGAGACAAATTTAACACCTTTCCAGTCCTTCACAATCCAAATATCATCTATATGTGACTTTCTGCTGTGCTTGGCATATATGCACAATGTTTAAGCTATATGATGCCATAGTAACATTAAAACATACATGCTACTATGGTTAGGAACCCAGAAAACATCCTGTTAAACTGTATACACTGAATAATGCACTTTAAGTTGCTATAGGTAAAGCATAGGACAGCTGTCAAATACATCATTTAAAAGCTCTTCTGTGACTTTATTTGACCAACTCTGGTAGTGGGAAACAGGATCAGATTTATTACAGTCTCTGAAGATGTTAAAAATCTGCACCGCCCCCCTGTGGTTTCTTTTATACTTATATATTTTTTACCATATACTTTCTCTTGTTAAAGTCTTCTGGACCAGAAAACCAACATTACGTAAAATGTCATAAAAAAGTACTTCTATAAAACCGACCCTGAATTTGAAGGACTCTTGAAGGACTTTGAAGAAGAAGGTTAGAAATAAACTTATACAAACGCTGTTATTTGTATTATTTTCACGTTTTCTAACCCTTCTGATCGTTTAATACTTAAGTTTTAATACACAAAACTCTTTATAAACATGTTGTCTTAAAACGGCAGGACTTATATATGTACACTTAAGAAACAACAATCCTAAATAAAAGTCCCACCATCCCGTCAATGCATAATACGAATAATAAATGCATACAATTTAAACACAATCTTTTCAACATTATTGGTTTTACATTAAGTTATTAAATGTAGTTTAAGTGTTTTATATTAATAAAGACAAATCTGTCGGAACAGACACAGATTATATTTGTCCCGCTTCGTGCACAACTTTACGCGGACCGGAAGACGCCGGTTTACCGCCGTGTCTACAAACAACCCGCGTAAAGATCCAGTTAAAGGACCGGTTCTGGAAAAATTCTGGACAGATCCAGCGTGAAGGACTGGTAAGACATTAGCTGGGAAAGTGAACTCAGGTATTGACATTCAGATCAGTTTGTGCACTAGCATGATGATGATAATAAGGACGTTACGTCACATCACGTCATATGAGAACATGTCAAACTAGAGGTGTCGTCATTTAAATGTATAGATATCAATTCAACACACATGTTCAGTAACTTACAACGCGTGGAGATGGTCGAAGTCGGTTCAGTTTCAGGAATGGACGTTTTTTGGAGGTTGTTAAAACGTGGCAGTTCAGTGATGGTCATTTATTATTAAAGGTGTATCATGTTGTCTTAAGGTGTATCTAAAGGTCTTCTGAGTTTACCAGAAACTGCCTGTCTGAGACATACTGTATCCCCCCTTTATTATAAACTAACTTTGTGTCGGATTTTTGCCTCTGTTTTACATATCAGTGAATCTCAAAAGTTGGAGTCATTGTGACAAAGTGATGCAGGTGCATTAGCTTATATTGCATGACATTATTTGTGGCTTTATCAATGTAATTTTGAGATGCATTTAGTTAAGTTGTTTCTTGAATTCACCTTCCATACCCCTGAATACACCCCCAGTTCTTATTTATTTGTTGTGCTTTTAACAAATTTAAAGCTGCTTTACAGAAAGTTGTAAAATGTAGGACAGGTGGTTTGGTTTAGCAGTACACATTAAAAGACACTGTTCTAACAGAAAAGACACGTTCCTTCTAAGCACCTCATTTTTAGTGATTTAAACACTGTGGCTGTAGATCATGGATGTATTTTATGTTATATTGTTATATTTTATATTGTATTTTATGTTATATTGTATGTTCTTTGTACAGCCACAGTGAATTTTCTAAACACAATTGAACTGGCTTGTATATAAAACCTCATTTGGTCATTTTGCACTGAATGTTTTTGTTTAGCGTTTGTTTTGGGACCAGTGTCACTTTTTCAGTTTGTAGGAAACGCTCTTTCCTTATCAAGGAGCCTCAAGCAAAGCTGCCATCGATGATTTTATTGATTTTCCATCCAGTTGCCCTGCAGCCTGTTTTTCAGTCTTTACTAAAACTCGCTTTTGTTTGTTGCTGGTTGGAGCTGTTGAATGATTTTCTGTCTGTGAGTTTTCAGCGCAGTCTCCTGACACTCAGACTGAAGCCACTGAAGTTTAAAGCTGCTGTTTGCGGGTTCTCAGCTGCAGCGATTGTTCTGAAGAACATTGGGGGCTTCTTAAAGGTTTTGTTTTTGTTGTATCTCCCATGAGTTTAGACTTTCATTGAATGAGGCGAACACACGCGCGCACAAATGCGTCACTGGGGCTTTTGTTTGGTCTGTTTTGTGGCTCGGTAGATGCAGACATCACCATTCTTTGTCTTCTCAGCTCTATGCTTGCAGAAACTTATGTTTGGACGTGTGTGATGGGTGCAAAATATCAGTTCACCCAAAAATGAAACTTGCCTTCATGTCATTCACAACCTGTATGATTCATTTCTTCTGTGGAACACAAAAAAAGGTTTTCAGTTTGGGTCTATGTATTGGAAGTGAAAGGGTGCCAGTATTGTTTGGTTACCAATGTTCTTTAAAATATCATCTTTTCTGAACTTTTTCTCTTGTTCCTCAGAAGCTAAAATAGGTTTGGAATGTCATGAGGGTGGGTAAATCATGAAGAATTTTCATTTTGGGTGAACTAACCCTTTATTGCAATGCTCTACCGAATAAGCTAGAATGTTATTATGTATCTTTACTGTTTTTACTTTTTGCAATAGACATTTAAAACCTGCTTGACTAGTTCTGTTTGGTTTTCTGATAGCATTAACCTCTGCAGGTACGGTGGCCACCCCTGGTGATATTAAACCCAGTTGTATGTGTCTGTTGTGAAGCTGTAGACCCCCCGAGGACTTCAATCTCAGAACACAGAATTTCTATCTATTTCAAATTAAATGTGTTTCACTGTACTTGTCATTCTTCTCCTGGGAAAACCACCAGGCCCAGCCGTGTTTTATCCCACAAGGCAAACGCATTTGCAGGTCACTGGAAAAATATCAGATTTTTGTGGTATTGATATTCAATTATTCTTCCTAATCTTCCCCAGGGAGGGAAACAGCGAGTTTGGAATGGATAGAAGAGGACCCTGATATTAACCATCTGCTGTATTTTCCAATTTGGTTCAGCCACCTGAGCATCAGGCATTGTTGCAGCGCTGCGTTGGGTAGACCAGCTATTCACAGAGTTTTTTATGTGAATACAAATAAGCTAATGTATAAAGCAGGTGGATTAGAGGCGACTGCTTCAGGGTGGGTAAGCAGCTTAAACGGAGAGCTCTACAAATCCTCTGCAGGGATATGTATCTTCTCGGCTCTCTCTCTCTCGTTCTGTTATGTGAAACTCTTTATTTTTTGACCTTTCAGGCAAAAGCTAAGCACTTTTTAAGCAGTCTCAAATAAATTACGCTTATGCATGAGAGTTATAGCAGGGTGGTGCTTAAATCATTTGTGAGTCCCCGAGGAGTTCTTTTGTGTGTAAAATATAATATCTAACAAATTTTGTCAGTGTGTATTTGCGTTGTTCATTCATAGATTTTGTGGCAGTTCTTAGTCACCTGCATTTTTGTGGTTTCTCTTCCACTTTTATTTATTTTTCATCCGGCAGGTAATACGTAGAACGCTCAGATATCTGGTGGTATGGTGTTTTATCTCTGCTTTTGTTAGTAGTTAATTCACTGTATTAGCAAAACACCCCAAATGTTTTGCTACTGCACTGTTGTCATGCAGAGTTGAGACGGGTGGTCAACAGGGGGCAGTAGTGATCCACTGAAACTACTGAAGTGTGTCACCTTTTTCTTCAAGCACATTGGTACAACTCTACATCTTCTCAGGCGTAAGCATTAGTGAATCAGCTTCCTTTCAAAGCCCTGATTGGTCGGAGATCTTTGTTACAGTACCATTGCCTAGAATGCACCATACTGACAGTTGACATATTGACAAATTGCATTAATTAAGTTATTATCTTACCTGTGTTTGACCAGGTTAAACAAATTAGGAAGGATATATTTGGCTAATGCATCACATCTTATCTCAGTGGTCGATTAGATAATGTTTCCTAAACACTTCAGCTAGTTTAGTTGGTTTACAAAGATTGCAGGACACCTTCTGTAGGTTTGCGTTGTAAGAGAAGGTTAGTATGAGTAGAGCGTATATACGAGAGCCCCCTGAGAGCTGACAGCGTTGTGATGCGTGGCTCTTAAGTGCAGATTAACAGTCTGGAGAACTTGATTCTCTGTGAACCTGAAGCACTCGTACAGCAAGCGTAAAAGAGATTGATGGTTGAATTGCTGCAGAGGGTGCAACTTAAGTAGCTGGTTAGCACGAGAAGCGCAGGAAGAACAGCAGACATCAGTTTCCTGTGTGTCCTTCAGGGTTCCATGTCTTGTCTGAGGTCCATGTGCCCACAGGAATCCACTCAGTTCCTCATCGTAACCGATGGTTTAAAGTTTTTCTTATCTAACAATAGGTCTTGCTGAGACCTTGTATTTTAAGTAGTGAGTCGCCTCTGTAGACAGAATATGGGGTTATTACAAGCACGTTCCCAATATAAAGTTTGGCAGCATAATTATACTGTCTACGGAACTTTAAGCCGACGGTAACGCATGCATTGCATCACGTTTAGTGGTGAATGCAATCCCACAATGCATTGCACTGAGCAAAAATTTATCCAAGATGGCGGACAAAATGAGAGAATTTGTTCAAATATAATTACTAATTCCATACTGTAAAGTTTTGATTAATAATAGTTTCATCTAATTACATTCTTAAGAGTTAGGAAACAATATGTTGGCAAAATATAAATGATTTAAATTTAAACACAGTGACATTGCTGCCTATACAGAGCATTTTTAAAAGCTCACTTCCTAGGGAAGAAATGTATTGATCAATACAAGACCCTTGACCATGTTGAAACTGAACTGAGGTCATTTGTCCCTTTTCTTCTGAGAAGCTGATAGGTGTGCAACTTGTTTAAGACTTTTACTCTTGTGACTTTGGAGTGTCTGAGTTTTAATGTGCTTGACAGATGGGCTATAGGGACTAGCACTCACTGCCTTCCTCATTCTCACTCCAGGTCCCTGGTGACTTCGGCTTGTGTTAGAAATCGCTCACTTTTCAACCTGTGAATGCCACTTGCTCCGTAGCTTTCTCAGTCACCTTGTCCCCATAAGACAAAGAGTGTGGGCTGCGTTGAAATCTGACACACCTGGATGTATGTATTGCTCTCCTTATGTTGTGTGAGCTAATTTTCTAAATAAAATTGTAATCCAATTGAATATATTGGCACAAGTTTATTTTTGTCTACAGTAATCATTTAAACATTTAACCAAATGGCTTTAGACATTAAAAGATGTTTAAGATAATGAGAAACATTTCAGTCAGTTATTTTCAAACTTTTGACTAGCAGTGTGACTAGCAGTGCCTTTGTTGGCTAGCGCTTACCGGCGTACCAGCTTTTGCTTGTTTCATAAAATCATGTTCTTCTATGCTTTCATAAACTCAAAATCTGGTTGGGTAAGAGCCACGACTTAATGTGTAGCGTACATCCATCCGTACATGGAACGCATTGGTTCACAGCTAGCTGATAACCTTCAGGCAGTTTGCAACAACACAATCATCCACTTATTTACAGTCACAGCTGAAATATGACTCGTCTCACTTTTTTACAATATAGGTGAGCACTGCCTAGCAGCAAAGGTGTCTGAGACCTGGTTTGGTGTGACTGGCTCTTTGGCCTGCTGGAGTTCTGCCTAATGGTCTAAGTGCTCGCATCAGGGTCTGTCAGTGTTATTGATAATCAGGTGGCAAGCCACCAATGCAGCCATCAACCGGTAACCAAGAATTCAAACCCCTGCCAGGCTACCATCAGTCACACCTCAGTCTCTCTGTTAGGCCATTATTGGCTTGAATAGTTCGCTGTCAGGTGACTGAGGTTCTAATAATTATGAACATTCTCAAGTCAAACTGTGGAGACACAGTCAATTTCACTAATAAAATTGTTTGGACAGATTCATCAACTTCCAACAGGTCCACTCAGCTCTTCTGTGGGGGTGATGTAGACGGTGAAATTGCCCAATGCTATTTTTCTCCTGTACCTAGCTTTTAAAATGTGTTTGTTTGTCTGTTTTGTAGGTTTCTACATAGAGACGGAAAGTTTAAAACTTCCATGTCCTGACGCATGGTCACCTTAAGTTGCCCAGCGTTTCGGTTTGTCGTATTTACACGTGTTTAAAGAACCAATTGTGAAAATACTGCCTTTATGGGTGACATCAGGGTTGTAACTCCTGACCTAAGCATTGTAGATGTTCCACGGTTAGAACTTTGGATTGTATCTGTAAAAGTCATTTTGGCTTTGGAAAATTGCTTCCAAGAGCATGCTGTAGATGAAGCTTTGGAGATAAATGGATCATGTGTGGTATTGATTTAGTTTTTTCTCCTTGGTTCCCTGGACCCAGCTAAACAGTAAGAGATTTAAACACAGGTCCGTGTCAAAGGACATAGAAACCAGGATCTTATTGACTACAT
>JBAJNP010005810.1:0-27705 GCA_036877545.1 Yasuhikotakia modesta
GCCAGATTTTGTCTGAATAAAGCGCCAATGGGAAGATGTGGTGAGGGTTGCAGTTTGGAAAATTGTTGTGAAAAAACTGTCTTAATGCAATTCACGATGCTGTTAAACTGACACTAACCACTGAGGAACTGAAGCTGTCAGGGTGTCTCAACCTAAAACAGATAGTACAGATGGTACAGATTAATCCTACTGTGCCATTCTTTAGAATATTGCTAATACAAATTATATTCTCATTACATAACAACTAATTGTTTGTTGTGTCAATATAACAATCACTATGGAGACAACTAGACCAGCTACTATTGCATGTCTTCTGAGCGCTTAACTACATTTTGTGGACAGATGCTGTTTGAACGTGTTTTAATATCTGTGTGTAATATTTGTCTGTCCTGCAGAGTCACTTCACCAATGAAGTTGCATTAGATTGGATGCTGCCACAAGCTTTTGCAGGTACATGTAGTTTAATTTTACTAACAACATTCACTAATATGTTACTTTGCCAACTTGTTGTTTGGGGCGTCAGATATCCTAGATTTTAGAGTTATAGAGTCAGAACTTCACCTGTGCATCTGTATGCCAAGCAAATAGGTCCAGTTTGGCCCAGCAGTACAAAACCTGTATTGCACGAAACAAAATCACTCATTAACAATTACAGTAACTGGTATCATTTATTGGGTACTGGTGGAGACTCGGTTAAGCCAGTTCCAAATTGCACACAATTTTCTTTAACGTTCTTTCAACCACACCTGTTGAAATAGTTACCTGTCAACACTCCCTCCCCTCAAGACTTTATTCAGAATTTGGTCTGGGTGGATCTAACATATTTTATTTGATTCGTTTTATCTGACATGCAGATGTAGTAAGAATTACATTTGTTGCACACTTCACTAAGCCATCAGAGTGTAGATTTAGAGCAATATACGAAAACAAAGAATAAAGTTTTTTTAGAATAGCAGAAGTGCGTTTGCTGCAACCAGTCGTGAGATGGCGCATAAAAAGTGCACATATTTGAGTAAATAGCGCCATCAAGTGGAACACTAGTGTCACAGAACAGAGAGGCAACATCTTTGCAATTCATAATATTTACATTTTCCAAGTTTGCTTGTGGAAAATTTCATAGTGATACAATTACAATTTATTAAAATATTGATGTAACTACAGTATTAATGATAACATGTTTGTGTTTTAAAAATGCTTTAATTTATTCAAACCACAATACAGATGAAAATATCATTGGTTATAGTTTATGTTCAAATTAAGGACACATGACTGGAAGACAAAATATAAACAGAGGTTTCATAAGGCAGGTTCTATTGGAAACATATTTGAACAGTAAAAATGTTTAACAGGCAGTGTCATAAATCAGGATTTTATACCAAAATCAATTTTAATAATACAATAACCCAGCTAACAGGGAACATTCTCATAACATTGGCTTACGTTCTCTTAAAGTTATCAAAAAGTACTTGTAATAGCATTCGTTTTATAAACGTTACAGAACTGGAAAAACTGGAAAAATGAATGATATTCGGATAGTGTTTCTAGAACTTTCAAAATAACATTTTAAACATAAACATACTGGATGAAAACGTCAAGAAAACGTTCTTAAATTGTTAGCTGGGAGGTGTTTTTTCTTGATAAAATTAGCATCACCACACACTTCACATGTTCGGCTTACAAAGTGCTTTGCGGGCTGTGAACAGTTATGCACATATATTCATATATCAGTGCCATGCAAACCACTCGAGACATTTTATCTGAATTAATTTTGGATTTTTAATATCAATATTTATTGATAACAACAGTGCAGCACTGCGTACTCAGTGATAACAAACTAAAAATATGAAAAACACAGACAAACAATATCAAAATGTCTATTACAACACTTACGACACCTATAAAAATGATTTAATATTAATGGTTTATTAGCTGCTCTAATTTGGCAGTTAATCTGTGAATCCAACATCACAAATCAGAGAAGGTGTCATTCCAACACGATAAAGATCTACGTGAACTTCCTGTTGCCTATTGTTTGCATAAAAAACTACAAAGACTTTCACTGTCTGTTCTTGCATAATTACTTCCAGCCCAAATTCCCACTATCAGCTAAAGTGATGACTGCAGTTTCAGTCCTCATCTTTTCGACACTGATACCCAGCCATTCACAGCAGCTTGTAAGTGCAGTTTCCTCAAAGTAAAGTCTCTGTTTTCAGAGAACACACCAGCCACCAGAGGCGCTGTTTCTCTCACTCAAGTGTGTTACGTTCCACCCTCTTTTGTTTCATCCTTCGGTTCGGTTTCGCCCAAGTTTCGGCTTTTCTCTGCATCATTATTTTCCTCTGTGAAAGACAGAAACATAATTTTGCTGTTGAGAATTAAAATAGACAGTTCAATGTAATACAAACGAAGAACGTGTTGTTCAAGGACAGACACAGAACGCCCCGTAGTTAGACTAGATGGAGAGACTAGCTGGATCCTTTACTTAGAAACCATAAACCATACTAGCATGTTTGTCTATAAGCTTGTGTTGAAAACCAAGCCGTCTAAATTCTGTGCTGTGCCCAAAGCAGAGTGTGATACATTATTCATGGGCAGCCTGCTACTCTAAGACAGATTACATTATTGCAGTGCTTTGAATGTCACTTTATGTTCCATCTAAAGAGGCTTTTAAGTTCTTTAGCTGTGTGAATCTGTCTGAGGTCATGCTGGGATCAACCAGGCTTGTTTAATCTTAAGACTAAGTCTAAGTTTAAATTTTACTTGTCTGCTTTACCAATGTTGAGCTCAGAGAGCGTTTGGGAGAGTCCGCTAGGATCCAGCCCAGCGGTGGTTCCCAGTATGTCGTGCACAGCATTACGTCGGCCCGTCCTTCCAGAGGCGATGAAGTCTTCATAAGTCACCTCGACATCAGTCATATCTAACACATTTCACCATAGCAGTGCCTGGAAAAGAGAAACAGGGTTAAATTACTGAATGTTTTCAAGAGGTATATATCAGAGCTTAAAGGGATACAGCACACAAAGATTTTAATTCTACCATAATTGTTTTTACACATTACAATCCAAAACCTTTTTTTGCTTTGGTAATCACACAAAAGTGGCACCCATTGACTTTCATTGTATTGCCACAGAACCACAGAGACATTTCTCAAAATATTTAATTTTGTATAAAAAATAATTTTGTGATAACTATCCATATGATTTCTTATGGAAGAATACATATTGTATATATATTAAATATTACACACAGAAACATATAAGAATGCAAGCATGCTTGGTTTCTGCTAAACATAATTTATTCATGTTCATGAGTTAATATAAACCTCAAAATTACTGATTCAAATTATACTGATTTACTGATTAGTGAGTCAGGCTTGTAATCAGAAGGTTGCTGGTTTGATTCCAGTGTCAGATTGCTGTCACTGCTCCAGGTGTGTGTGTGTGTGTGTGTGTGTGTGTGTGTGTGTAAGATCGCTCCTCACCCCAGTGATGGGTTAAATACAGAGGTCACATTTTAATTATAAATTATATAATTTAATTATGATAGATTTTGTCAGATGTGATATGAATTATCGCATCTGACAAAATATGTCACTTATATTTTTAGTAAACAAAACATCATACATCTCTTAACAACCTGTATATATAATAGTAAACAATCTGAGGATATCAGGACAAAAAACACTAATTTATAGAATTGTGCATTGGGTATTTAAGTAAATATATGTCATCAGACAGAAGAAGCATGTCTTGTCTGAGCTCAGAGTTAAATTTAGTCCATGTTATCATCTTTGCACAGCCATTCCCAGCTGTTGCTTTCAAAATGGTGACACTGTGTGTTTTAAACCCGTAAGGAGATAATCTTTCAGGACTGTTTCGCAGCAATACAAAATCACAACAAATACAGCATGCAACTCACATAATAACATGATTTATAAGGTCCTGTAGCTAAGCTGAACACTGCCGTGCAAAGGTTGTGGGTTTATTTCCAAGGAACACATAGTAAACAATGTGTGTCTTGAATGCGCTGATAAAAGCATCTGCCAAATACTTAAATGTAAATCACTGGATAACAACTAGTTTGCATAAGATTGATTTGCATGTAACACAGGCCTCTGTGCCCGTCAATACAAAACACAGAAAACAAGTGTTGGAAACTGGGCCTCAGACTCTTTAAAAAATATTAAATCACCAAAAGACATTCAATAGTTTCTCAGTGACAGTTTAATCATTACAGTTACAGTATAAATGTATATAGTGTTTACTTTATAGTAACACATCCCTTGAACCACTCAGGTGTATAATGTGTACATTATGCATATACACATGATGTTTTAATATGATGTTGTTATATATAGTATCCAGCATGACATTTCCAGCTATATCGGACTGTAAGAGAGTCTTATACGTACAGCCCAGCATACAGATGCGATTATATCAATGCAACGCGTTACATAAAGCTGACAGACGCAAACGACGCATGACATTGTTACTAGACTAAATAAATATTCACACATGCATTTTATTGTAAAGGCTTATAATGACCAGCAAACTGTACCTGTTTCAGTTCAGCGGGTTGTGTCGCTCCGGTTAATACTTCAGTAAGATGCGACGGAGCCGTCGGTGGTGCTGCCTCACTCCAGCAGAAGAATGACGTCAGCGTGTTGCTGATGATAGGCGAGCGTTATCCGGAAGCGTTCAGTCAGTCGATCTGCTCAGACAGACGTGTAGAAACATCACAGACGTGACATGCATCCTTTCCTCACATCATCTAACTGAGATATGATGTCCCGACGTTTCCCCAATGTTTCAGTTCATGTTCCTTTGAGTTTTAAACGTGCACTTTTAAGACGTTGTATTAACATTATTTTGAGCATAAATGTTCAAGAAGTTTTAAATCCTGTGATATCACAAACATTTATTTTGATAAAACGAATGTGCTTGTGATGCAACAGGATTACATTTCTCAAACCAAACAATGTTCTCATGCCCTGGTCTTTATAATGAACTTTAGTTTCTGTTTGCACCCCAAATCTTGCTGTTTGGCAACCAGCCACATCAATTCAAATGCCACCATTCAAAAAGTCTCCATGAGAAAATAAATGGTGCAATATGTGCCAATTCAAATAAAACCTGCAGACCTTATGGTCTGACTGAGTACATTTTAAACAGCGCAGCTGTTGTTTTGTTCTGTATTTCCCACCATACATGACAGATGTGCTGTGATTCAATCCAGCAAAATAGTGGATCTATTGTTTGACATCTCAGCACAAACACACATTAAATTGATGCTTCTCTGGACTGTATGAACGAGGTCTTCACACGGGAATGTGTCGCAATATGGTAACATGCAATCTGCAATATGTTCCCTACAAAACTGATTTGGAAAATAATACATCTGTGAATTTAACAGGAAATATAATGGTAAGGAAAAAATGAGCTAAACACTTTGCACGCACAATGCATGTACAAATATCACGAAATCCTCCATAACATTAAAAATACATTGACATTATAAATATATTTGCAGACTCATGAAGACTCGTGGTCGCCTCCCACGTCCCACCTAGCGGCCAGATGCGGGTATTGCACTTAAATGATCCCTGCAGGGTGAACGGAGGGACCAATCAAATATACGGATACTGGCATGTGGAGAGGCTACCCAGGACAACCTTGTTGGTACAGCATCGTCTTTACTGTATTACCGGGCAATAAAGATGGAGGAAATTGAAGGTAGGGTTTAAAACAGACATACAACAGATATAAATGCGTTTTGCGGTAGGAGATGAAGCCCATGTTTTTATTTGAGAGGGTTTGTTTTGAACATCACCATGAAAGACAATAACGCCCTGTAGGATCGTATTATTGTTGACCTGAATTTTCTATGGTGCATTTGTTTATTTTTGTTTTGTTTTTATTTTCACGTGGCTGTCAATCGTGACATTTGTAATGGCAATAACAAAGTTATCTGACAACAAGACGTTCATTTTAGCGTTCAGATCCAGATGCAACAATATATGTTGTGTGTTTAATATGAAATCAAAGGGTAAAGTTTTTCTTTTCCTCTATAAATTGCCATCCATCATTTTATTTAGTGCTATAGTATGTTTTGCATGTAATGGCACCAGTGACCTGATTTTACTCCTGTCATTTGTTTAGCAAATGTACAGCCACACATAACACATAACACATAAACACACATTTATCTTTTTTTATCTGTATTATTCAATATTGCGATGCTTTGTTGCTAAGTACAGTTTAATTTTGCTTTCCAGAGTCTCCTCCGGTTTCTGAAGAGCTGATTTCTTGTAAAATATGTGGAAGAAGTTTTTTTTCAAGGGTTCTTGTAAGTATTTATCATCTTATGAAGGGGAAATGACAACCACAAGGCTATTATTAAATTGTCATGTCAAATTGTCAAAACTGGTTTGGCAACAGAAAGATAAGTTACTGTGCAACTATGCAACTGACATATATATATGTGTGTGTGTGTGTGTGTATGTCCTTGATATTACTGCATTCTTGAATAAATGTGTGTTTCATGGCAATTACTAATACTTAACCTAGTACTGTGTTAATTGCCATATTTAAAGCTTAGTGACAAAAACTGGATTATAACACGTCATAAAGTAAACACAAAACGCTGTGTTATTAACCAGTCAACACTGACACACAGTAATTGAAGACACGCCCACCTTGTTAATCGTTCTAGAAAAAGCATGTGCCCATATGTCAGAAGACGGCAGCAAAACGGAGAAAGGTGTTTGACTCCAGCAGGCAAAGGGCAGAGGGCACCGATATTCCTGTAGTGAAACCCATTAAACCGAAGGTGAGAAAACCACAGACACCACATTGCGTTCACACTGGTTATTTTGATATGGATCTGGATCGTAATTTGGATTGTATAGCACAACATGCAGCAGAGTTGTTTGACAGATTTTGCACGTCATGAAATCGTATTTGTGCATGTTGGGCTCATAGTGGATGTTAACAGTAAACGATCACATGCATAGTTTGAGGCTGTTGCGCATTCATCACACGTGTTTTCGAATTCAACCTCAGGAACGTTTTTGTTTAAGTCGCTCGTGTTTTTTCACACGTGTTACGTGACACGAGCATCTAACAAAGAACAAAAACGAAACAAAGCAAAGAAAACATTGTTTAATGTTACCTTGCTGGCAATGCTGCCTGGCAACGCTGCTAAACAAGTTTCACTATTACTTACATGGAAGTATATGAATTATGTAAACATGCCCAAGTTCTGAACAAGGATTCTGATTTAAACTTCAAGCTTATGTAAAAACAACCTTTGCAGTTTAAAAAACACAGTTTACAAAACTGTTTACTCCGCGGCTACCCTAATATCCTAATATACCCTAATGTCCTAAAATATTCTGAAACCAGTTTTGATTATGTTTCAGTTACACAGTTCCACAAGCAGCTCTAAGTCTGATAAAGTAAGTTGAATGTTTGATTTTCACGTTTATTGTTTTTTAAGTGTTTTTGCACTTCCAGCATAATGGAGTCAGTGTTTAACCTCATATTTGCGACCGTTAGAAGCTGCATGTTTTGCAGCGTGTTCAGCTGAACAGAAAAAGCATTAAGCGTTGACTCAGGCATACCTTACAGGCAGTACAGGCTGTGCTGAACACAGGCTGAGGGCGGGGTGACAGGGTTGTGTTTTCTAATTTTGAAATAAACAGCTTGTGAGGTAAACAAATGAACATCATTTAGTTTTCGCCCTTTGGAATCATTCAACATTGTGTATTTATGTATCTGGATGCACAATAAACATTTATAATACATTCTGAGGGAAGCACAAAAGTGCTACAACACACTGATTGTGGGTGATTAAAAACGTGTATTGTCATCTTTCATTCTTTTGTATGAATGCCTCAGTTCTTAATGAGTAGCTTTTGTTTTTAAACAGCCGGAACCTCCAAAGAAACAGTCGAACTGGCGTCGAAAGCACGAGGAATTCATCGCCACAATTCGTGCCGCTAAAGGGTTAAACCAAGTAATAAAAGATGGGGGTCCTCTTCCTCCACCCCCCCCTCCATCCTATGATCCAGGTAAAAAATGCACCTTCAGAATATGTTTAATGACACTAGGTGCAGTTACAGTAATTTGCTGTAAACCTGTCCTGTTTCTAATGAAGTGTGATTGGTTGTTTCAGACTACATTCAGTGCCCGTACTGTCAACGACGCTTTGGTGAGAACGCAGCAGATCGCCACATTAAGTTCTGTAAGGAACAAGCATCCCGGATCTCCAACAAGGGCAAGTTCCCTGGAAGTGATAAAGCAAAACCTCCTGCCAGGACTCAGGTGAGACTTTATTCTTATGTCTAAATACCAAATGTAATGCTTGAGGAAGTATAATATAACATCACGCTGATCCCATAGGATATTATGTTGTCTTCTTAAGTATTACATTTGTTAATTAGAGAGTGTTGTCTTTTATTAACTTGCTTGTTTATATTTAATGACACAATTACATTTTGTGACACAATAACTATTCTTGTGAAGTTTGAAATGTATGCTCACCCAACATTTGTGGTTTCATTTGCAGTCCCCTTATTTTATTATGTTGGTTGGAAGTCTCTGCACATTCTGACAACAAGTGAAGTGGTCTAATATTCTTATGATTGCAATATATATCTTTTGTATAAGGGGCGGGGCCATAAAATAGTCATCCAATCATTGCTGGAGGAGGCGTGATTTTGGAATTCACTCTGAAGGGAGGTGGGATCTCATGCTTTCAAAGCCAGGTTGCTATAACAGTTTGGGTTGTTTTGTCCCAGATCAGCACCAGATCCAACACCAGAACCAAACTAGGAACAAGAAACGCATGTTTGGAATTTGGACCAGAAATATTGATGACTCGCTATAACAAATGTCCTAATAGCATCACTGACTAGCAATAGCAAAGAGTAAATGATGGTTTCAATGGCTTTAAAAAATAATGGCTTTAAAATATTTAGACAGAGACCCCTCTGTATGTCCCACTTAGACTTCCTGTTTAAATATGAAATACGCCAAGACAGGAAAGATAAGTGCAGTTCTCAAACAAACTCTCCAGTGTTTATAACAAATGTGCTATTTTTATTTTGACTCTGTAACCAATTTCTCTGCAAAATCAAGCTTGTGTTTGTAAGCGCTGAATCAAGTTGGATTCCAACAAAGGCAATTATTTGTTCAGCAAGTATTTAAATATCCAAAGATTAGGTTTTATTCAAACATGTGCTTTCTATTGAGAAATCCTGATGTTCTTCCTGTGGACGATCTAGAACGGGCTGTTTAATCAAAGCAGATGCTGACATCTGCACCAGTGTGGTTGAGGAGATTTTGCCAAGACGGTTCCATGTTATTGGATCAACATCATTTGTTAGTCCTAGAACAGCATTCCTGGTCCTTGGAAACATGGTCCTAATCCTATACCTCATTTACTCCCAAATTAGGGGGAAGTAACAGGTAAATAAAATGGTACACAAGCTCGAACCCAGTTCTAAACCTACAACTGACCCTAAACCAAATCCTACAATGTGATTGACTCATACAAAAGTTATTCCAGGACCAATAATAATGTTGATCCTGGAACATCTACTTTTAATCACGCCCTGCTCTGTGTGTGTATGTATGTGTGTGTGTGTGTGTGTGTACAGTAGTCTGTTATATACTGAGATGCAGAATTCATAACGTTGATGTTTTATTTGCACACTGTTTCCACACCATTATTTGTTTACAGTGTGATGAGTGGATTAATACATTCCCTTGTGTCTGCAGTACAAACCCCCTCCACCAAAGAAGACAAGTTCCCCCGCCGTTCCTGCGGTCTCTTCCCGCCTGCCACAACGCTCAGCCTATGGACAAAGTGCTGGAACAGGTATGAATTCACAGGGTTGAATGTTCCACTCATTATTAGGGCACCAGCAGTCATTATGAATCCTTGCATTCCTGTTACCGAGATCATGAGTGTGTTTTGGTAAGAAACATTAAGGTTTTTGAAAACCATAAATGGCCAAATAGACATTGCCAGCTTTGATAAGAACTTCAACCAATAGCATTCTTGCAATAATGCTAGTAAAATGTTTTTGCAACTCTGTCTATTATATGTTACAATCATTGTGCTTAATTGCTATTAATTGCTAAAATAAAAAAAAATAGCATTCTTATAACCAACCAGTAATGTTAATACAACACATAAAAAACGTTCCTAAATGTTGGCCAGTCCTATAACTTTCATAAGAACATTTGGGAACCCTAAAATTGTTAGCTGCACCTTTGTATTAAAATGCAGATGCTAAAGATACACTTTTCACAGTCTTCAAGTTGCTGTATACAGTTCAACTGAAAATGTCATTTAAATCTCTCCATCAACAGGCATTCCTAACAAAACCTTATCCACTGGCTCAGTGAGAAGCGTCTCATCAGGTTACTCCTCCTTAAGAAACAATTCCTCTGGTCTGACCAGCCCTCCCTCTGAGTAAGACACCATCTTACTGCTTAATCCTCATTTAAGGTTGTTCACTACCCAGAAAATATGAGTTTCATTTTGACGTTATGATGTGCCTGCAGGGCAAACATGAAACCCAGAGGTTTGGGTCCACAGAGCTCTGTGAAAAGTACTCCTCCTGGAATAGGCATGAAGAAGAATAAGGTCCAAAACACAGACAACTGCATATCCAGGTGTGTGAGTGTGTTTTCCTGATGTTTCACTATCAGTGTCTGACTGTTGGCACTGAATCTTCTTGAAGGGCTTAGAAGATTTGCCATCTCCTTTGTGGGTCTATATTTAAAGATTCAGTCTTAGAGGAGTCTTTTCTAATATAAGGCATTAGATTAGATAAGCATTTTGTTAGCAGCACAAAAGGTTGTGGTTTTGATTTCCAGGGAATACTTGTACTGATTAAACGAATAACTTTCAAGCATTGTTAGATAAAGACATTTTAAATAAAACGTCTAATGTAAATTTAACGTCCCATTTATAAAAATGCGATGTTGACATTTATAAAATTACAACATTTATAAAAACTATCACTGTTGTTTTCCACAGTGGGTCGTTGATGTGATTTATTGAACTTTTTTTAGGAATGATATGGATTGTTCCACAACTGGCACCAAGTTCTGTCATGAGTGTGGAACCAAGTACCCTGTGGACTGGGCCAAGTTCTGCTGTGAGTGTGGGGTGAGAAGAATGTGTATTTGACAGAAGGACTGACAGAAAGACTTGCTGTATCCATATTGCTGAGTTCTCCGTTCCAGACCCTCTAGCGTACTTGGAAAATCTGTGCTGTACATGTCGTCCCTCCCTTTTGCTCCGTTTTTATATATATATTTATATATATATATATGAAAGTGCAATGTAATTGAGTACTGCTACGAAAGGAGTATTATTTTAGCGTTACCATTATAGTTATTCAAAAATTCTGATGTTGAATTTAGTTGTTGATCTTTTAGGCTAACTAGTTAAAAGACAGGCCTTAACTTAAGGGACCGTATCGTAACATGCATTTCATCGGTTTACGGGGCAATATCATAATATCGTATTTCTATGTGTAGAAACCATAAAAAATTCATTCAATACTTTTGTTTTATTTAAAAGTAAATTATTTATGTTTTTCTACATTTCCTATAGGTTAAATGCATTAAAAGTAATTCTTACGTTGAGGAATTTACATTTGTATTTAACTTTTTTATACTTTCTTTGCTTATCTGTTTTGTGTGTTTTTAACAGTTTTGTGTGTTTTGTTCAGTGTTATATAGAAATGATCACCTTCAAACTCGTATTAGTCGTACAGCTCTTCACAACGTCCGTTCAACCTTGGCTGAGCTAATTTATTCAAAACATTACGCAAAAATTTAACAGCAACTGAAATGGAATCGCAAACTTACCGCACTTCACATTTACAGTAGCTTTATATCAATACCAATACTGTACTGCTGCAGAGCTTTATCAAAACTTTATCACTGTGTCAAGGGTGTTAGGGTCAGAAAACTATTGTCCGTTCCTGCTGATCTGAGTTTGTGTGTTTGGAGCGTCACGGCGCACTTTGCTTTGCTTGTACTGCTCTGGTGCTGCTACCAGCTAACTGATGTATGACATCATTTGCCATGAAAGGACTGAATTGTTCAAACGGCTCATGGGTTGAACCTGCATAAATAAAACGTGGTGACACAGACATCAGACGTCTTATGTTTATTTAATAAGGGGCTGTGTTAAGTTACACTCTTTACATTAATTTTTCAGTTCGTTTGTCTGAACACAATTTGTTTTATTAGGAAATTACAAAACTTGTTTTGTGGTTACTCAGAAAAGTAACTATGGGAAAACAGCTCTTTATTAGAAATGAGTCATGTGTTAACCCTTAAAAGCTTTTGTAGGAATTTCAGTAACATAGTACCTTCATTAGAAAGAGATTTGTAGGCAAACTGTACAGCTGCTCCGATATATGAAACAAAGCATGTAAATACAGTGGGAAAAATGGAGGATATTTTAGAAGGTTAGAAAAGGTTTATATACATTTTCTGCACCTTTTCTCTCCATATATAGTATTCTGGCTAGTATTCTGTTTGTAAGAAAAGTGTAAAACTGTACAACAACGTTCCATTCGTTAGCATTAGCTGGTGCATTAGCTAACATGAAGTAACACTTTAAAAAACTGCATTATTTTGAAAAGTGCTATGAAAAGGGAACTAAATGTTAGTTCATTATGCATTAGCTAGTGTTAACAGATACAGAAATTTTCAAATAAACTAATATTAATAAATGCAGCGAAATAACTAAGGCAGGAAACTAATAAATGGAACCTTTTTGTAAAGTGTTTCCAAAAAATATTTTACAACATTTTAAACATCAATATGCATATAAGTGTATTGCTGAAAAAGTTCTTGTTCATGTTCGTCTCCACAAAAAACACAATAAAACCTGCGTTGTCTTCAGTCACATGCTTCCAGTCATTCAGCAAGAATGGCACGTGGTGTGTCCAAATATTTCTTCATACTTTCGTTTAGTTGTTGTAATAGATCTATGAGTTGGATTAAGGCCAGGTTTGCTTAGAGGTCTCTGATAAAGTCTTCCCATGTTTTGGAAGTTATGTATTGTCTGACTGAGACGCATTGTATTGTTCAAAACACGTCTGTAGGGTGGAAAGAATGTATTTCACTTTGCAAAAACTCCACTTTCTGTGTATTGGCTGTTGCTTTGAATGTTCTCTCTGCCCGTGCTTAAATGAAACAAACAAAAACATGGTATGAATAATGTAAAACGATTAGTAAGCAAACTGAGTGATGTTTTCGTTTAAACCATAGTTACCTTTTTATGGCACCAACAATTTAAAGAATTGTTTATGTCCTCCACAAGCAAACGCAAATCAGGAAAATCAGGCCGACTATTTATGACTTCTGATTGCATTCTGTGATTAATCCTTCTCAGCTTTGCATTACTTCTGCACATTTTTTGGAGGATGGACTGGTTCTGTAAGCGAATCAGAAACAAGCAGGTGAGCCGACCCAGAATAATGGTTTTTGATTGGTTAAAAATGAACAAAAATCAGTTATTGATCAAATACATAGATTAGTACGTCAGCAACGTTTGTAGCTTGTTTCATCAGCAGATTTTTAGAATCAAGGTTTTGAAAACATAGTTGATGGTTGCTAACCTCTAAAAGGCCAAACGCTAACCCACACACCCCACTAAACTAGAGGGTCAGCAGTTAGCATAAACAGTTCTTGGTTTTGTCCTTGTCAAGCTAATGTCTGTGTCACTGCGCTGCATTCCAATAACTATTGTTTTTGTTGCATAGTTTCGTTACTGTTTATGTTTGTGTCCCTTATTTTTGGTTTGAGACAGTTCACTGCTTTGTCATCTTTGACATCTGACATTCAGACATGAAGGTATTTAGGACACAACACCATATCTGGTGCAATATTGCTAGATTAAAATGAAAGTTTTGTCCTTATACAACTTTAATGTTATGAACTTACAGGTTCATTGAACGAGCACTAGAACTCTGGGTATATGCCCAGGCCATGTCAAATTGAGGCTAATGCGTTATAAATAACGCTTCACAGCTGAGCCTGACACTTCTGCATGCATGAAAGAGTTACGATGTAACAATATCCATCTTTTGAAGTATTTGGGTTAGGAGCGGAATGACAAAACTGTCATGTTTCAGTAGCGAAGGCCTTACCGTCACATGTAAGAAAAGAGTTGTGGCTGATGTCTATGAACTTGATGCAGAAATCAAGACTCACGCGTAAGGAGATTCTTGAACAGAGAGTTTATTTAAAAGTCAAAAATGCAGTTTCTTACTTTTTCTGCTTCCCGCAAGGTTGTTGTGCAGTTCAGATTCAGTTGGTCAATTTTGTCCTTCTGAAAACAGAAAGGGAAGACATTACAAACAAAAATGATCAAACACTTTACAGTGTGTGTGTGTGTGTGTGTGTGTGTGTGTGTGTGTGTGTGTGTCAATATCGGTGGCTCAATACACTCACTCAGTACATATTCTTGTATAAGACAACATATGGATGGACAACATATTGTATCTCATCCATTCAATCCACATTAAATGAATACTTACAATATGCCTCATGCGTGGCTCAATAACATTGCGGTAATCCTCGGCGACCTTATTTTCTATATTGGCACTTTCACAGGACAACGCAAGAGGTAGTATAACAAGCGTCAAAACAGATCTGGCAAGAAGATGCTAGAAACGAAAAAAACAACATGAATAACTTACAAAAGTTGTGCTTTCGTACCCACATAGTGTTCACAAGCTTTAAAGTACGTAACACTATCTGGCCCGTATTGCAATCGTCCACATCCAGCACCAGTTTAAGGTATTAGTTACATTACGAGAGTCATTTAGGTAAAAAAAAGTACCCGGAATTTAGGAATGATGTTTTTCCCAAAAACTTCCCCGCGCGCAATTCCCTACAAACGAACATTCACTTTCGTAATAAACGTGTTTTCTCGTAAATCCTGAGTTTCATTTTGACACGGTGTAAAAACCGGGAATCCCCGGTAAGGATTGCTATATAAATGCAACCTGTTCCTGCAGTCTGGCACAAACTACATCCGTGAGGCTGAAGATGGATTTAGCGCTTTATCATTGTGCGGCCAAACGCAAACTGGATTTGGACACTGGGACGGCGCGCAACAAACTTGTACGTATAAACTTACCATTGGTCATTTTTGGCCCATTTTCGCATGCAGACCGAACCAGTCACTGCAGTCTCGTCTCAAGCTGGATACATGGAAATCCATGTTTTGTTATGGCATTGATTTTCACATGAAAGCAACTTGGCGCTCAGTCATTTATTGGACTCCAAAGGTTTCCTCGCGTTCGTCTTTAAGTCATTGAAACGCTCATAGTCCACGGGAATAAAACTTCCGTCACTGGTGAATTGCTTTCGTTTTCTCTCTGCATGATATGGACTATGTCGCTTCAAGCCTGAAGCCTGGTCTGTGCCTTTGGAGAGAGCGTAGGGGATAGTGCATCGAAAGGAGGGGCCTTCCCGGTTCCCACATGACGACTATCTAGTGACTGTCATTCTGGTTTGATCGCATTCGTCGTCGACTGCGTGACTATTGAAGTGTTTTGGTATCGCATTAAACAGCAGTGCTAATAAACCGCAAATACGCGACTCATGAATCACAAGCCAGTGGCAAAAATAACCCAATAATGGTTTGCGCATCTTAGTTATGCACTACATTATAATGGATTATTCTCTTTAAAACGTACTTATCAGCTTTAAAATTAATAATATTCATCATTTCTAATAGTTTTCCGATGGCACAGGAACTTTGGTTAAAGATAAACCCTATTTTGCCCAAGGGAAATTCAATTCAGGTTACTCAATAAACTATAAGAAGGGGGGTGGGGTCGGGGATATGACGGGCACTTTGGCAGGGAACTCTCCAACAAGTTCAGTCAACTTTATTTATTTAGCCTTTCCCACAATATATTGTTTTTAATACATGTTTGAAAGAATGGATAAGTGTAGTCAAACTGATTACAATAACTGACCATAGAGAGTCAATATTATACCTTAAAACGAAAGCTACACCAAATTTAAAACTTAAAAAATAGCTGTTTATTTGACCTGCTGTCTAGTTTTTTAAATTAAAGCTTTTTCAAATGGCAGGCAGTTAAAACAGAAGAGAAAATGCTTTGCCAATGTATATTTCTTTAATGCCTCTAAGATGTAAGTTTATCATATAAAAAATAAAACAGATTAGGCTACTAAACAATTCAAATCACAGAGTTTAAATCTGACAAAGGTATAAATTATGACCCGATATTTATGATCATTTATAGATGACAGCCAAAACAAATTCTAGCAATATTCTGTATGTTGTTTAAATTATATTTTGTTCTGCAAATGAATAAACTTTTCAAGTTACTTACAAAGTTTTCTAACAGTAATTTGTACCGCATTGCACCGTAACATTGATTTAAAACTTTCGAAACTTAAGGTTTATCAATCAGCAGATTATTTGTCAATGAAAATTATGAGCATTGTGAGATTATTGTTTACAGACAGATGTTTTTCTACAGTCAGCTAAGCATTAATTATCCTGCGTAGCCTTGAAAATGTTTAGATGATTTTAGAACGTTCTGGTGTGGAGAGAACAGGCAGAATATTGGGACAGACAGGATCAAAGGTTAAAGGTTATAGGTTAGTGGTGGAGGACAAATGTGAGTCTTACAAGCACAAAACAAAGACGAAGCATAATTAAAGCCATTCATCACTGTTTACACCTGATACCAGGATGAACTATCAGACAAGATTGGACTTGCTTCTAAAACAATGATTCACTGACCAACTATTTTCCCACCTTCACTGAAACAATGTTGTTGCTTTTTTAACCGCATGTGTTACAAACAAAAGTAACAAAAAAATATTACATATTCGGTTTTTTATATGTCTAGATCTGGTTATTCGTTCACTAATTCGTTTACAAAAACATTCATGCATTTTTCATGACAACCATTTTTTGCATATTAACTAATGTAGAAGTGTGACAGACAGAATACAGTGTTGTTTTTAAGGCAGTTAATCTTTTAAGCTTCAGAAATTTACATTAGTTTAACGTATATATCAATTTTTCTTACATAAAGCTTCATTGACTTCATTGTGCATAAGACATTTAGACAATATGTTTTGCTACTTTGTCAACAGCTTATGTGAGTTTATATAAGCTTGAAGATTCTTCTAAATTCTTCTAGTTTTCTTTTTGGTGTATTTTTTTATTATACCCTTAAATTTTAGTAATTTTAATGGTTGTTGCTTTTAGTGTTTCTTTTGGGTTTTGAGCAACAAGCATTTTATTAAAAATTAAATTTAGTAAAGTTTATTATTTAAATAAAAATGATAAAGTTTAAGAACGCACAGAGTAGGAAATTGGAGTTTGTACACAATGAATTGAATTGAACTTTTTTTAAAAAATGTTAACTGCAAGTAAACATCAATGCACATTTGTTTCAACATAAACATGAAAGAGTTTCACAACCTTTTTTCCTAATTCACCAACAACGGGGTTTGGCATCAGCTCAGATATCTATTTTCCACCCTCCTGCATCAAAGTTGGCGGCACCGGCCAACATCCACACTTTGCTGGAATGAAAGACTTAATGTATGCAGACCAGCATCTGAAAAACAAGCTAAAAGGAAGACATCTCTTCATACTCTCCTCATATGATCCATGAAAAAGTGTCATACAGGCCAGAGCAACATGAGGGTGAGTATTATGGCTGTAACCTGATTTGTGTTGTGGGATTTTTACAAACTGTACCTTGCCTGTAGATTGCTAATGATATGTGGAAAATGTTGACATAAGGTTTCCTAAGGATCTGGGACTTGCATATAGATCTTAGATCTTAGATTGTTTATGTGAATATGTTTCTAAAGTGAAATGCAGTGAAGGCCCAGATGTAATTTGATGACTTTTTTGTGCTATTTCTGCATGTATTTTTAGGGGGAATATTTCAGCTTATGTAGAATGTATTTAAACATTGTAAAATKGACCTTATAGTTCCATACCCTTACTGGTTGCAGAAAGCATAACAAAGTTACATAAATTTGTTYAAAATATGTAATGATATGTAAAATAACACAGAAGCGGTGGAGCATGCGAATGTTCCTGTTCTGTAGAAATCTGTACAGTCTTATACTTGCACTGTAGCATAGCCTCAACTGCTCGTCATGTCATAGCATGCGGTAATGTGATCGCATTGACATTAACAGTGTTGATGATGTTGTTACAAATTAACACATTGAATTTTAAATAATGATTTGATTAATTGCAGATAAGCAGAAATAGACTCCAGCACTCCTATGACTTTATGCTGGATATATGCAGTATAGAGAATGAAAGCATGGATCAAATGATTCAGAGAGAGTTGGAATGGTGCCTAAAATATCTTTTTTGTTGACATTCTATTAGCATGGTTTGGTAAATGCTCACTGGACTTAGCAGCTGTGTCAACAGTAAGCTAAAAACATTGTGGCTGGCTTGGGTACGCTGTAAATAAAACTTAAGGTGTGCGTAGCATGAAGTGAAACAAAATGAGAAAGAGAAATTGAATCACTATATTTTGATATTTTCAGAAGTTGCCTAGGGAAACAAAAATCTGCGTCTATTGTGGAAAAGAACAGATCATATAACTTTCTATTCACAAATCTGAATGTTTGGAAAGTTCTGGAAGCCTTAGAAAATGTCACACACATGAAAGTGCAGTCGTGAGTTACTCTTGGCTACTCGTTTGTACGTTTTCGTACGACCTGGTGTTGTTCCAGGAAGAATTAGATTTAGGGGTGAATCTTTATATTTGCTTTTCTTCTGAAAACTATTTCTATGACTCACATTCTGTAAATTCTTACGAAATTGTAAAATAGCAGCATTGTTTTTTTTTTTAAAAAGGTTCCTAGGTTCCTTTAAACATGCATTTGTGGTTTATTCAAGACATGGTTTCATAACAAAAAATTATTTCACAATCTGTAAAACATCTGAACCACAAAAGAATGCTAAAATGATTAACATTATATTTGGATTGTGGATGTTGTGTGATGTTGGGCTGAACAAAATGGACGGTTAAGCAAGAGATGTGATGTTTCTGCCATTTTGGGGGAAAAGAACATAATAAATATATATAAATACTGAAAACATTTATGCAGAACAAATATACTTTTAACAGGTGCTCAGTAGTGTTAGTTAGTAAAAAAAAAACTAAATTAACCTTTTAATTTAACGTTTTAAAGGAAGAAATATAACTGGAACTGCAAACATTTACAGTGAAGATGTAAGTGATAAACTATAATACTTGTGTTGTTCTGATTGTTGTTTTCAGATATAATAACAAAAATGTATTTTATTCTTGTGTTTCAGTTGTGTGGTTTGTTATAAAACATTACAAAACAAGAATTGTACCACTTTAATATGCAAAAAATAGGTTGAGCATATAAGAGTCTTTCCTTTCCCCTAAACTTTAATTTTTGCATAGTATGGTCTATTAGGGTGATTTAAGTGACATGCTTTTGTCTGATATGGTAACCCATACCTGAAATGTGAGGGGCAACACACTAGCAACAGTGAGTTGAACTAGCAACACACTGATTACAAGCCTGACTCACAAACCAATAGGCCCCTGTTACACGTGCATTTATGGAAGGATTTATGCTGATTTATGGAACCATCATTTTGTCAGTCATTTCAATGACCCTCCTGGGAATCTTATTATGTTGGGACATTGGATTCCACCTTCCTTGTTCTGCAGATGAAGTGAAACAGGAAGTCTCCACCTATCAGCAGTTGTGAGTCACACTATACACACACACCCATTTACTGCACTGATAGTCGAACTCTGTGACTCCACAGTCTTTATAAATCAGGACACACAGTCAGGGATGCAGCATGGAACACACATACCGCATCACTGCATTTTGCACGAACGTACTGATGTTTTTTTTACATTTCACATCAGCTCAGTATTTTAAAAGATTAATTCTGTCTTTGCATACAATATGACGTAAATAATATACAGATATAAGAAGCGAAAAAGAAGATTCATGTGCCGCAAGGAAAAACTCCTTGCGGCAGGAATAACTTGAATTTTTTATATTTACACCAGCTCAGATGCCCAGCCAAACAGACACAAGAAACAAGGAAACGCATGTAAACCCCAACTAAACGGATTCCAGGAAACTTATAGTTTATACAGAATAGTTTGTTGTGTCATAATATTTTGTCTTCAATGAAAGATCACCAAGTTCTGATCATAACTTCTCCTTTTTTAATGTTATGTTGAGGTTATGTTGTGTAACAAGACTTAATGTATGCAGACCAGCATCTGAAAAACTAGCTAAAAGGAAGCTAAAAGGCTAAAAGGAAGACATTTCTTCATACTCTCCACATATGATCCATGGAAAAGCGTCATACAGGCCAGAGCAACATGAGGGTGAGTATTATGGCTGTAACCTGATTTGTGTTGTGTGGGATTTTTACAAACTGTACCTTGCCTGTAGATTGCTAATGATATGTGGAAAATGTTGACATAAGGTTTCCTAAGGATCTGGGACTTGCATATAGATCTTAGATTGTTTATGTGAATATGTTTCTAAAGTGAAATGCAGTGAAGGCCCAGATGTAATTTAATGACTTTTTTGTGCTATTTCTGCATGTATTTTTAGTGCGAATATTTCAGCTTATGTAGAATGTATTTAAACAGTGTTAAATGGACCTTATAGTTCCATACCCTTACTGGTTGCAGAAAGCATAACAAAGTTACATAAATTTGTTCAAAATATGTAATGATATGTAAAATAACACAGAAGCGGTGGAGCATGCGAATGTTCCTGTTCTGTAGAAATCTGTACAGTCTTATACTTGCACTGTAGCATAGCCTCAACTGCTCGTCATGTCATAGCATGCGGTAATGTGATCGCATTGACATTAACAGTGTTGATGATGTTGTTACAAATTAACACATTGAATTTTAAATAATGATTTGATTAATTGCAGATAAGCAGAAATAGACTCCAGCACTCCTATGACTTTAYGCTGGATATATGCAGTATAGAGAATGAAAGCATGGATCAAATGATTCAGAGAGAGTTGGAATGKTGCCTAAAATATATTTTTTGATTTTTGTTGACATTCTGTTAGCATGGACTCTTCCCTGGTTTGGTAAATGCTCACTGGATTTAGCAGCTCAGATGCCCAGCCAAACAGACACAAGAAACAAGGAAACGCATGTAACTCTGTCAGCCAAATCGGTGACCTTTTTGTCTAGACAAGTGTCTGAGAAAATGTTTGATAAGTGAGAAACCCCAACTAAACGGATTCCAGGGAACTTACAGTTTATACAGAATAGTTTGTTGTGTCATAATATTTTGTCTTCAATGAAAGATCACCAAGTTCTGACCATAACTTCTCCTCTCTCTTTTTAATGTTATGTTGAGGTTATGTTGTGTAACATGTCTGTTTTTTTTTTGTTTTATCTTTTCATCTCCAACAACATCTCCAAATGTTGTTTAATGTGTAACTTAAGTAAATACATTAGTCTAAAATTAATGATTAAATACACCGCTTTTCAATACATAAAAATCTATTTGGACTTCTTTTTCTGTGTAAATGTTTTTCACTGTTTTTGTTTCCTCCTTGGTATTGTTGTGTAATGTACAAACTGAAAAAGATCATCTGATCTACTCATGACTCATTGTTTAATGTACTCGAGACACTTTACCAACACTGTATATAAGAAGGAAACGAATAACAGATTGACCAAGAACGTTATAAAATACATGCTTTATCACTGTATTTTATTCTCAACGCTGACATGTAAATCCATCCAAAGTGAGTAAAATATTATGTGAACTGCCAACTCATGGTTGCATAATCTGGCAATGGCTGTAGATTGTTGATGAATGTACATATGAACTCATGAAATATTAATGCTCATAATCCCATGACTTATAAATGAACTACTAAACTCTTGTAATCAACTGTAACCCAACTTAAAATATTGTGCAGCCCTGCCCTGAAAAGTTATGAGTAGTGCGGCAGGTGCACCTTTCTCCACAGCGCCAAAAGATGGCGCTTTCGCTTGCCTTTGGGTACCTGACTTTACAACACACACTTATCTTATTATAAGCGATTCACAAACGTATCATATAGCCAAATGATCACAGTTAACAATGCTCGTTGTATGCAATGCCAAATGTACAGCATAAGCGTTATTGGGACACAAAGTAGACGCAAACTTGCGACTTAAAATGGCGACACGCGTTTAATTGGTCGTGGGAGGGGCTTTGCGGTGTGGGCGTGGCTAGGCGTGTGACCCCGCCCACAACTGTCATCGTATAAAAGAACGTGAAAAAAGTGATCGAAGCAGTTTGCTAAGCGCGCGAGTTAAACTGATGTCGAAAAGTTTACGATCATCGGATTTTTACTAATGCATTTACCGCTGGCGACATGCTTTTAAAGAAATTGCTAGCAAAACGCCCTTATATATTTAGTAGAAAGTGGACACTGTAGTAATTTTAGATTAGAAAGCCTTTTATCCTAAATGTTTCTCATACGTTGGTGGGCCTGGTGCGGGGTTAGCGACAGGTTCAACGTTTTAAACATCAGTATGCAAATGAACTACAGCCTTTTCCCAGAAAACAATCCACAGGGAAGGCGTGAGTCTGGGGCACAAAAGACGCCGCTTACAGCCACACCAATGATGTCACCTAACTCTACAGCCGTCGTTGTGCGCATGCGTGAGACGGGAGCGCGTTCATCCTGACAAAAGTGCCCATGCGTGCATTTATCACGAGGTAATATAGTTTATACATATATAAACAGCTGAAGCATATTTGCACAGTCGTCAGATCCAGGTATTGTTCTCCTCTTTAAGCTGCTCGATATTTCATGTTAAATGTTTGGACAGCATGTTGGCCACATACAATGTTAAATCAGAGAAGAAATACAAATCAGTACCCAGGATATAAAGTAATTTGTAAATAATGACAGTAATAGTAAACATACTGGTCTAATTTCCTTTATTTATATATTTTTTCTGTTTATTTCTGTATTGAAAAGTTCTATTGCAAGGAACAATAAACATTAGGAAGGATTTCAGACCATATAATCTTATATAAAGATTATGAATCCATACAGTTACAACAAAACCATACAAGCTCAGGAACAGGTGTGTGAAACCTGTCTAAATACTGCCGGAAGATGGTGCTCTGTCTACGATGCATGCATCCAACCAACCAGCGTTTGCGTGTCCGTGTGTGGATGTAGGCTGGGATGCTGGGATGCTGGGATACAGAAAAGGAGCATCACCGCGCGCTCTTCCTCCCGCGCCGCAGTGACTCGCACCATCAGCAGCAGCCGATGCTTGTTACTCACTGAGCCAACATCCAGAGATCACTTCATTTCCCTTAAAACAACTCGACAGGGCATGAACGCAGGATTTTTATCCGGCTGAATTTCGGATTTAAAGCGGGGAGAGGAAACGTTCCCTGGACATCATTTTGGGTAAGTGCACAATGTCATTCCGTTACTCTTTTCCACGTAAGCGTTTGTTGTGGTGTTTGTTAAAGATGCGTTTTATTGTGGTTAACGGGGAAGCAAAGTAACGCAACGTGTAACCATCACATGGATTTGCTGAATAAAACGAAAGAGCTAATGCGTTTAACGCCATCAGTTTAACAATAGATTTGGCATCGCGGCTCATTTGAGCAGATTGACCTAAATCTGTGCAAGGTGTTCATCTTTGGCAGATAACTGAGGCTGTGATGAAGATTTTCCTCTGTCTCTTGCCGGGTGGATGTCAGATTCCCATGAAGAGTTCAGATTTTGGAAAGGGCCCCATGCACTTTTCACCTCCAGAACGGCATGAAGTTAAAATAAATGAGACTTTAAGATCAAATCTAAAGGGGTTTCCATATTTTGCCTGTTTATTAGAAAGTTGCCCGGTTGGGTTTGTGCTGAGCAGACAAAAACCCCATTTGAAATGTCAGGAGATCTATAAATACAGCCCCACAGCTCAGTTTTTTGTTCACTTCCAGAACAGTGCCAGGCTGAATACAGGTTTTAGTGACATTGCTGTGACCATTGAAGTGTCAAAACCACAAGCGCAATCTCAGCTATCTCAACAGTGACCGTTCTTAGACGTTTTCAAAGTTCCCTTGAAGTTATCAAAAACATGTTTTTGCATTAACATAGAACGTCTATTAAATGTTATTTATTGTATATCAAAAATGTTATTTTTAAGTCGTTTAACGCTATGGAGTTTTAAAACTTTGGATAAAAGTTCTTGAAACAAAGCAGTAACGTTAATACAATGTTCCTGGAACTTTCAAAGTAACATTTTAAATGTAATGGAAACATTAGGGAAACGTTCTTGCAACCTAACACTGTTAGCTGGGATAGCTCTTGTGAGTTAGTGTATTAGTATAATCAAGAGACATGATGGCCATAAAATACTGTAGATGTGTGGATCACACTTGTTTAGCTTATCCTCTGTTGTCTTATTCAGAGCTAAGGATGTGCCTTCGCTCTGTGAAGCGTGCTGTGAGCGCATCCATATGTCAAGTCTATTGTTGTTTACAGAGGCATTAATTGGCATGTTGGTGTGAGTATTTTACAGCTCTGGTAAGAGGCGATGAAGCTTTTCCATTAGTGGGGAATACTGTATTGAGTTCCTGAGCTGACTGGCAGATCCTTCTGTGTAGTGCCTGATCACATGTGTAAATGAGCTCATTGACTGAGCTGTGTGCTGTATCTAAACAGAATCAAAGGCATGTAACATAATCTCCAACGATCTGCGGCGGTCTTTGCAAATGTCATGCTTTTGTATGCAAGGTACACCGTGTGACGTGCGGTAATGGGATGTTTGAGGGATCTGAGAGGCCACGTTTATCAAAAAATCTCACTTGTTGTGTGTCAATAACCCGAAGGCACACAGTGGTTGAGATAACAATCTTATTTGCCTCTATTGGGCCACAGGATTTAGCCAGATTGATTCCCAGTCTGCCAGTCTTAAGTTTCCCAGTCTGCCGCCATTAAACGCCAGTCTCAGTTATTTTCTGTCTGTACCATCTCGTTTGTTTCTGCTCGCGTGGCAGTCTGTTAAAAAATCACCATGTGTTTGGTGATGAAACAGGGACAATGTGTGAACTTGGTTTCGCAGATTTGCGGTGTATTAACAGATGGGTTCCGTGTCTAAATCTCAGGCCTCCGTCAATAGATGACGATCAACGCGGCCGGGTCGGCAGGCACGGACACCATTGGGCGAAGTCGTGAAATTCACGTGTTGTGTAATTATAGACTTTAATTTGGATGATTCATTCCAACAAATGGACTGGAGTCGTTTGCCTGTGTAATAACTGTAACTCTGTAACCACTGATCCAGTTGCGGCTGTCACAGGTTCTGCTGTGCAGATTGCTAATGAGTTTAGCAATCAGGGTCTCCGAAGGCTAATTGAGCTTCCAAAATGTCTGACGTTTTAGAAGCTGTCGTCTATATATTCCCCCTGATATGAATTATTTATTTCATGGAGGTGAGGGTTTGTGTGTTAACTGTAGGACACGTCTCGGTTTCTGGGTTGCTATGAGTGACTGTTTCGTTTAAATTTGACACCTCATGGCTTTATTTGCTCGAGAGACTTTTTATTCAGGCTTTACAGCGGATCGTGACAGGCACAGGTTAAAAAGACACAGGCCGCACGTGTATGATGTTTATATTTAGCTAACAAACATCACCAGTGGTGGCCAATGGCAAGCGTCAAAATAAACTGTTACGTTTGCAGACTCATTAAGCGTGAATTAGTGAGGTCGTTGCCGCCAAATGGGACGGGGTCAATGTGAGACGTGGTTCTGAACAAAGAGTTTAATGAGATGATGGCAGGAGTTTTTCTTGTTTTCTTCATTTGTGATTGATGCATGTACTGTACATTCAACACACATCTGTGTAATTATAGCACAGTGTGTATATTTATAACTGTTACACTTTAACAAACACCGATGCTGGATTACATTGTGAGTGGTACTCAAAAGGATATGGTGGGTGGTTTCCATGGTGTTGCTATGTGGTTGAGAGAATCATTGCATAAGTGATTTTTAGCAAGTTGCTAAGGTGTTGCTAGGGTGTTTAGGGTGGTTAATCAATAGCTACATCAATAATATTCTCCATTATGTCTAATTCCTTAGACAAAATAAGTAGTGTTTTTATTATTACTAGGCAGAATAACATGGCATACGCAGGGTAGGGTGTTAAATATGAGACTGTCTCGATAAAAATTGGGACGTCTGGTCATTCAGTCCCCAGAGACACTGGGTAGCAGAATAAGTGTAAAATTTAGTAGGAGTTGTAGATGAACAGACATACTCTTTTGATAGCTCTGTTCAAGGTCACGTGTGAAAACTAGCATTCATTCGTTTCTAAAACAAAAAATCTTGTTTTATGTTTCAAAGTCAAAATCCTTGAAGCAAGATAAATTGAGTTGTGAGAACTTTCTGCATAATATTTTCAGAGGTGTTCTCAAAGAATATTATGAGTGTATTTTGTCTTACCGCACTGGCAGTTTTTTTTGCCTGTTTTTCACCTGATAATGAAAAAATCTCTGCCATGAGCCAAAATACACCAAACAAAAATAAATATCTGATGTTGAGGAGTAACTTCATCTTTTGTTTAAGAAAGAAACTGTAATTTAAAACTTATTAAACAGGTCATGGCATTTTAAAAGTGAAACTTCCTATTTCACTTTTCGTCGATTTATAATGTTAGTAAAGTTGTTTGGTTTTTAAAAACAAAAAACCTGCTTTCTGACTCTTTTTTTCTGAAATAATCACCTCGTTTAGCTCTTTATTGTCTTGTAAATTTTGATTGTAAATTTCCACTGTTATGATTGGTTAAAAACTTTGCAAAAGAAATGCATATTAACACTAGCCACTAAAACACAGCAGTATATGTATGATTCAGCCTTGCTTGTCCTCCTAATTTTTTTGTTGTTAAAAACACAATACAGTAACAAAGAGTAGCAACAGCAAATACTATTCCATAAGCCAGTTGCATTATGATGTTATTAATTTTTGCTTTTTGGTAAAGTAGGCAAGAGCTTTTCTGCTTATTAAGCCATGTAAGCTTTTGTTGAATTAATTTACACAAATAATAGAAAGTTTGCTTTATATAGTGTTGTTTTCATACTGTGGAGGAAAATAATTTTCTGAACAACTGGTGCTCATTTGCTGAGTCAGTGGAGGTGTCTCTCTCTCTCTTTCTCTCTCTCTCTCTCTCTCTGTCTCTCGCTCACTTTCGGTGTGCCTCTCACCGTATTGATTTTTTGGAAAGGAGGAAGAAAAGGTCTAAGAATCAAACAGCAAACGCTCACTGGAGGAAGAGAGGGTTAATCAAACTGTTCTGTGGATTCTTCACAAAGAACTAAATCCTTCTGGATGCCTCACTGCCTCACATACCTCAGTGTGCCTCACGCACCTCAATGTGCCTCACTGACCTCAATACCACATCTCTGCTGGTTTGCACACCTTGAGTGGAAAGCATTCATCACAGAACTTGCTATTTTTAGGCTTTTATTTATAGCCCTGTGGAAATGAAATCACATGCATGTCTTTGATTGACATTTAGGTTCTACGCATTGAATTGGATGTCAAGGTACTGCCTCATATTCTAAACCCTTGTGCGTTTAT
>JBAJNP010005811.1:0-27697 GCA_036877545.1 Yasuhikotakia modesta
TCTAGTAGCTGAACCACATGCTAACATCAGAGTCAGCTGTGAGTGTTAGTCAAGTCACTTGTGAGGTTTATTTGAGGTAAACTGTTTGCATGGCATGTTGGTAGCTGTTAACAACTGTTAATGAGGATGCTGTCTTTGAATCTCAAATCAAATTAGTCTCAAATCTCACTGAAGAGATTCAGTTTTAAAAGATATTTGTGTGGACGCTTCTATATTTAGGCAATAAATAGCGAGTCAGCTCAGCAGGTTTTGAGACAGAGCGTTTAAATATAGGATTTTCACAGATTGTATACATGCAGAGGATTTTATCATTGCAATTTATATAAATATATATTTAAACTGGAACAGAAATGAGTGTAGTAATAAAGAGTATAAAGGGAAGAAAAGTTGTTTTTAAAGGGACCATCTTACACACCTTTGTTTTTGTAATTTGCTTTTTTTCCATGCAAAAATCATGCGGCCTATTTGTTGATGTAAGTGACCCAAACTCCATGGTTTGCTATCTTGTTTAACCAAAGAAGAGCCAAAAGCTATTCAAGATATTCAGCTGGTTCTAATTTAGATATTTTTGTGTTCTAGAAATATAGATGTTAGCCATTTGTAGGCATATGAATACGTTTTAAAAAATATTTTAGACTATTATGTAAAATATAATGCAGTAATGTAAGTTTAGCCAGAATAGAATAATAGTTTAATGGTTAGAAGTAATAATTTAATAGTATAATGATGTTAAATGTAGGTACATACATGGTTCTGTATTATGTACGCGTGTATGTAAATGTATATATGTGGTTCTCACTAATTCTTGTTCTTCTCATCCTTTCTCCTTTCTCATCCCAGGAGGTGAACTAGTGTTGCCCATAATTACAGTGGACACCCAAGATCCCCTTTCCATGCCCACCCGTTACCCTGCGATCCCTGCCCCTCCCACCTCCCTGACCCCTCTCCAGACCACCAAAGAGTCCCTCATTCTGTCTGACCCCCGCCCACCGTGTCCTCCAGACCAGGAGGACTGTGGCGACCCCATGGAGGTGTCGGCCTTCGGCTCCGGAGAAATGACGGAGTCCGATGATGAGGACTTTTATAAAAACTCCCCTATGGTCACTGATAGAACTGTCCTGCCACCGCCCCCTGCAGTGGGCAAAAGCGGGGGCCAAGGCCCAGGCGGTCACCGCCCACCTGTCCCAGCTCCCACCACTCACCCCAACCAGCTCCACATCCCCGCGGGCAAAATGAACACCCGTGACCAGGTGCTCCTGCCCCCTGCCCCCTCCTCACGCCACACCCCCGGGCTGACCTACCCGCCTGATTTCCCTCATGTGCCCACAGCTCACCCTACCGATCTGATGGAGAAAGGCCGCCCAGGCGCCGTGGAAGTGATCCGGGAGTCCAGCAGCACCACAGGCATGGTAGTCGGCATCGTCGCCGCCGCCGCCCTCTGTATCCTCATCCTGCTTTATGCCATGTATAAATACCGCAACCGAGATGAAGGTTCTTATCAGGTGGATCAGAGCCGTAACTCTGGTTCTGAAAGCAACGGTGCCGTAGTAAAGGAAAAGACGCCCAGCACAACCGCTGCTGTCGCCAAGACGACTACCAAGGGCAAGAAGAATAAGGACAAGGAGTATTATGTCTAAAGAATGTGTGTGAGAACGAGGGGGAGAGGAGGTTAACAGGAAGTGGGCTGAGGATTTTAAAACTTCAAATCACCTCCTCTGCATCCTCAAACATTTAAGCCACACAATCTTCTGTTTACTCCTGCAAAAGTTTTCTCCTCTTCTGCCACAGAAAGATAAATGTGGAGTGAATGTGGCGGAAGGAATCCCTGATGATTAGATTCTTTTTCCTTTACTGTCTTACAAAGCCATTGTTGTATGTAATTTTATCTCTTTCATGTCTAAAGAAAATCTCCTATTACATTCCAGATGATGTAATGCTCTCTACACTCTTTGCGATTAAAAATTTATGTTTCATGTGGCCTGGGCCGACATAGGAGAGTAACAAAACACCATGGACAGAGAGAGAAAACTACATGTAGCCATTGGCATGTTGTTTTGCTGTTTTGTCTCCGTACACAAGCTTTTGGTGCTATTCCTGAATATTTAACATGACAGAACTATGAAATTAAGATCTTTTATAGGACATTTACTGGCCCTTGTTGAAATCGAATAAAGAACATAGTTATTTAGGATGTTGTTTGCAGGAGACAAGCAGGTGTTTGTATTAGTTTGTATGTGTTAAATCTGACACCTTCCCTGAGGGAAAGAAAGAAGTATTTGGTTGAGATTGTGGCAGGTGACATCACAACTCGTTCTATATTCCTATAGCCTTGAAATACAGAGTTGTTTGAATTCATTTCCACTCAGATATTTTTGTCAGGTACATAAATTAAGATTAAACTCTCCCTGTCATGAGACACAGGAATCTAATTCTTTTTTGTTGTTCATCCTCTTTGGTTTTATAAACACATTCTTGCATATCAGCAGTTAGACAGCAAAAGCTGCTTTGACAGCAACACGGCCAGCTGCAGGTTTAAAGGTGTCAGAGGGCTGTTAGGACTGTAAAGAAAAAAACCTGTCTGATGTTCACGATGTCTCTCACTCTCTCTCTCTCTCTCTGTGGTGCTGAAACATTGTGATCTGTTAGGCTACTAATTGTGTTCCATGCATGATGTATTTACATTCAGCTTTCAATGAGAGATTTTTAATATGAAATGCAAATCATAAAGTTGATAACTCTCATCTCACCTAAAGGAACTGATTTACAATGAGAGAGCACAAAACGGACAAATGAGACCTCGGAAAGCTTGACTGTCCCGAACTGAGCGTTGGCTTTCGGATAAAAGATGTAACTATGTAAATACAGGACATTGCTGAAAATACATCAGGATACAGGTTTGTGTGTATTGTGCATACAGTACGTATGCCTACGTGTGCGTGTGCTTGTGTGTGTGAGTGTTTGTCCTTGTTTGTCCTTCGGCATGAGAAAGATATACGCAAGACTATATTACAAGAATTCTTTCTCTTGCCCATTATATTCTCTATGGTGTGAAGCCACAGCGCAGTACTCATCCGAACGAGACTACAGACAGTGAAGCAAACAGGAAGAAAAATGGAGGGGAAATCGTATTTTGAGAACTCTGTGGCATCCTCACACAGGGAACTTGTATAACCGCATAGAGATGCCAATTCACCATTCACCCATACCGACCCCCCCCCCTCGCTCCTCCCTTCCCAAACCTTAAAGGAAAAGGAAATCCAAGACTTTGGATAAAGCAGCACAACGTTGTGTCCAGACTTTTCTATCATGGAAGGGGAGAGAAAAAAATTAAAAAGAAAAAAAAACAGTATACTGTCTAGATATTTCTCACATTTGAAAATATGGTTTCCTGAATTGACATTCCTTGTTATTACAAAGAGGTTTTTGTTTAGTCCTTTCTCTTCTAATAAAAAATGTTACTCACAGCAGATATTACTTCAGTTACACGAAGTGATTTTCAAATGTGAAATTCTGAAATGTTTTTGAAATTTTCTTGAATTTGGTAAAAGATATTAAGGTAAAAGCATCACACGTATACCTCCATTTTGCATTTCAGTTGTTTTTGTTACGTCATCGACAGGGCTTTTTGTTTGTGTTTTCGTTTCGTTTGTTCTTTTAAAAATATAGTTGTCATTTACATATGCTGGTCAAAGTATATTCCCGTTCTTAATGTAATTGTAAAGTGTTACTGTGACATGAAATCTAAATATGTGTACATTGACAGAGGGAAAAATACACTTCGTTCTATACTTCGTACAGATTTGGTCAGTGTGGTCTCTTCCTTTATTAAAACAATTTAAAAGCCAATGTACCAAAGGTACTTACAATGCATTAGGTATTGCAGTGCATATTAAGTATAATTTTAAATACTTTACAATTTGTATGTGTGTGTGTGGTCCTGGTATTCACTATGTTATGGGGACCAAACAACATTTATTGTTCCAACTAAACAAACTTACAAATAATAGAGATTTAAATTAATAATAGCAGAAGGTTTTTTGTAATGGTAAAATTTAGGAACAGAATATATAGTTTGTACTGTATATAAGCCATTAAGTCTATGGAATGTCCTGCTTAAACAGACCAGGTGTGTTCCCTGGGAATCAAACCCACAACCTTTGCTTTTTCAAAGAGCTACAAAAATTGTAAAATCTTTATTTTACTTATTCCCATCCAAATTTTAATGCTCTCTTATGTAATATTTAATATAAAAGGCCTCAGTTTAGGTGTTAATAATTTGAAAACCATGATTCCAAGTGTCTATCCTGCCGTAACGAAATCGTGGTTTAGCCATTGTAAGAATGCTACCTTGTCTTACATGGCAGTTTCATCATCTGTTCTTATATATTGATGGGTTCCTACCGATGAAGACTCCACATACTGCTAATACAAAGTCTTTCGATTCTTCTCTGCTGTCACTCCACTTAGATCTACAGTAGGTAGACAGGCCTCTTCACAAACACTTTTCCCTATGGTCTTATAAGATCTAAGAAAGGAACAGCCCCCACCCTCTTTTCCACCTCTCCCTGCACCCACTCTCTTATGTTCTTGAAGTATGTCTTCCTAACTAACTATAACACCGCGGCACAGATGGAGCTATTTAAAGGTTGCAGCTAAGAGCATGTTTATGGTGAGTGAGTTCTTGGATTAAGTGGCAACTTGGATTTGGACAAATATTCAGACTGATGAGGCTATTTCTAGAGCCTGGCTTTCAAGGGCAATGGAATGTTGATTGCTTTCAAATTATGAAACCTGGCCATGACACAGTTCTATTTTGATCATTACTCCGGGTCTATAGCAAATTTAATGTAGTAAATCCTATTTGGCCGGCATGCACAGAACACACTTAATTCAAATGAGTGTTTTCATTCAGGTTGGTTGACTGTGCCAACGCTTCCAATTATGTTCTGGCAGAATAAAACTAGAATTCCAACCTGACCTTCCAAGTGGGCGTGCAAATCACAAAGATGGATACAAAGTGCAAGCTCACACGTTGTATAAGCAGAGGTTAGCTATATAAATGTAGGAAAATGGTGTTTTGTTTTGTGTTGTGCAGAGAACAGTAAAATTATTGTTTCAGTAACAAACACTAGGCAGATCTGAGACACAAGACAGCAGCTTTGAGATCACAAGCAGGGCAGTTGAGTTACTGGTGCAGAATAATCTGTGATTCTGTGCCCCTGCTTTTGACATCTTAAAAAAGAAAACAATCACATTAGAAAAGCTAAAGTTAAAAAAACTGTCAGCACGTTTTTTGAAGTCATTCACCCCCTCCATCCTTTCACCCGTTGAGCTCTGGATTTGAGAGATGATGAATAATTTAGTACCTGGTTCCCCTTTTCCTTTAAAGTAGATGGAACTCAACGTTTCTGCCAGTGCAACGTATAAACACCCTTCTGAAATGTCATTAATATGAAAGCGTTTGATAAGTAAGAATAAATCAAAACTTTCTGTTGCAGTATTTGCCGGGAAGCTTTTCGTTTGTTGTTCTTTGTTCAATAAAAGAGTTGTCTGGAGGAACGGACACAGACCCAACGCACGGTGAACGGTAATGAACGGTGGATGTGATGCCATTGGAATGAAAATGAAGCGCTAACAGAAGGGCTTTGCGTGAAATAAAGCGATAAAGTGTCAGACTGCCATCTGCTGTCTAAATCCAGCCGTTCGTCGACATATCTACACGTTCACCTTGATATTTGTAGGAATGTGTTGTTCACATTTTGAATCAGGTCTGTTTCTAAACATATGGGACCCCTCGGGCCCACCCAAAAATAACCGCATAATGCAGTCTTACACTAATCTGAATATATTAACATACATTACAATGAATTACACAATGTTACGCAACAATAACAACTAATGAACAACTAATGCAAAGAAAAAATAAATGACTAAATAACACGAAGATCTTTATTACTGTCTAATTAACCCATTACAGTTTCATTTAGTGTATTTAAAAATAATGAAAAATATGCACATATTCTGCTGTGTAGCCCCTCTGGTGGCTCAGTTTATCGCTAGAAATGACGTCGGCCTATTAAAATAAGATTTCATAAGCGAAACAATTCTGGTAGTGACCCCTCAAAACATTTAACTCATATTCTGTATTTTATTGCTGCGTTTTTATGAGCCTAACAGAGTCAGGTGAGCATAAGCATCGTTTGGGTGGATGTAAGTGTTTGTTTATTGTTTGTTTGTGTTCAGAATGAAAGAACCGGCTGCCTGCTCTGTGTCGCGATGAATCGGTGAGTGACTGACGTCTGCTGCAACCAATCGTAATAAAGAATCACTTCACTTCCTGTAGGCGTGGGTTAGCAGTTTTAGCCAATCGCATTGAAGCACCAGTTCTCTTCCTGTAGGTGGGTGTTTGCTACCTGTGTGAATGAACCGATTCGACACTGGAACTTAGCGAGCTCGTATTCCGGGCTTTAATCGCTGGAGTTATTGCACAGCGGACCCGGACTTAACGAAGAAATGGCTGCTGTGGTGACCACGTAGAGATATTTTTCGTTTCGTGCGTGTTTTCGTGTTATTACTTTCGTTGTAAGGAGGAAACAGTCCGTGCTGTCGTTAGCCTGTGCTAACTCGCATTCAGTGTCTCTCTCCTGCGGTTTCCTGCTCTCGTTTCTGATCAGGATTCCATGCAAAGCCCATCGAAATCAGATATTAAGGACTGGAGGAGTTCAATCGTCCACTAAAACCGGAAAGTATCGCTACACACACTTATGCCAAAGTCAGAAAGATCTTGCTGCTGTTTGTAGCATGCTAGTTGTGTGGCTAGAGAGTGGTATGTGATTTTGAGCCCTGAGAGATATTCGTAAAATTTATTTGAGAAACTGTCAAAAACGATTAAGTTTAATAGTACATCGCTTGTGTTTGGTTTGTTTCTTGGCGGGTTGATATAGAGTCAAAATGATGAGTTCGTCTTAGCGTATGTCCGTGTTAGCGATGGTGCTGGTTAACCACACGGCTTGTTTACAGTTCTAAAAATATTGGCACCACAGTAACATTTTCCTTAAAGGGTTATTGGATAGTTTCTGTATGTTTGCGTCTTTGTGCTGTTTAACCATTGAATAGAATATAAAGCAAAGCTGACTGAGGCTAGTTAACACATCTATGCTAACGTTAGCTTAAGGAAGACTGTACTGGTTGAAGGCCAAATTGACCGAGGTATTTGTTTTGTATATTATTGAATATTGCTTTACTGGAGGAGGTGTTCAGTGTTTTTGCTGCTTTAGCTGTTAAGATTAGCTACTGCTATACAGGGTAGCTTGCTATGATCCTGTGACTTTTTAGGCCTGAAACAGAGAGAAAATATATCAACCACAAATTAATACATACAACTGTAACTTTGTCAGACACCGCAGATTAAAATAAAAAAGGGACTCACAGTTTCGTTAGAAATAATAGGCACTGCTGACTTGTGAAATTAAATTCTCAGGGCTCTCAAGCCTTATATCCTATTTTATTAAGAATTAAAGAAACTTAAACAACAGTAGAGATAGTAAAGTAACTTTTTTCTGGACTGGAATTTTTTGGGGCAAACTGGATTAGGACACCTGATTTTTTCTGAAAGGAAAAATATGTAATATGTTTAATTGAATTGGTGCAAATGTCAAAGCTTCAGAATATTGGCACACCAACGATAGGTTAATAATGACCCTGTTCAAAATATTCTGCTGGTCTTAAGTATGTCACCAGAACTGTTTGTTTATGTATGGGATTGTGTTTGTTTAAATGGTCAGAAAATTGTAAAGAAACCAAACCAGGCAGTTTTGATGATTCCACATGATGAAAATTTTCATGTAGCCTTTGGGTCACAGTTGTGCCATAAACTCTCAATGAACTGCACTGCAAAAAGGATTCTGCTAGTGGAACATGCGAATGATCAGCTGATATTAACAGAAGAACACAGACCTGAAGTCCTTCTGGATTGTTTTACTCACTGCTAATTTTTGGGCAGCCTTTTATTACAAAACCAAGACAGTCCATTCCGGTGTTCCCAATGGAAGTATTGCTCTAGAAACTTTGCTAGGAACTTCAAGAACTCAGAGCACCACGTCTGAGTTGTCTCATTGACAAACGACAAGATGGGTTCTCAGGCTCTTCAGATATTGCGGCAGGGAGTGTGGGCCTCTTTGACCGGAGGATGGTATGTGGACCCTCATCAGAGTACCTTCTCAAACTGCTTTCACCTCTACCTCTGGATATTCCTCTTGGCCTTCCCCTTTCTTCTATACATGGTGAGTACTTCGTACTTGAATTCCCCTCGTAAAATATACCATAATCCCATGGAAAATCGTGTATGGCAGGATCATGGAAAAAATGTATTTCCGAATGTGAATGTCGTCTAACCGCTGGTGCAATTTTAGGTTGTAACTGTAACTGATGTCAGTAACATTCCATACCTGATGATCTCCAGCTTTTCCTTGTGGAAAGATTTTTAAGACTGTAACTTTGTCATGTCTGGTCAAGTTGCAACAGCTGCACATGTGGTCAGTTTTATGAAGAGTTTATGAAACTACAAAAAAGGATTGTTCGCCCAAATATGAAAAAACAGAAAATCATTTTCTCATGTCGTTTATGACTTTCTTTTTTTGAACCTCAAGAAAAATATTTGAAAAATGTGGATTTGTGTCAAAGATGCCAGTGTTGTGTGGTTAGTCATACAGGTTTGGAATAAAATGAGGGTGAGTACATGATGAAAGAATGTTGTATGAACTATGCCCAAAAATGAAATTATTTGATATAATTTGTTCCTGTAATTTGTGCAGATAATGACATTGTGACACAGTAACAACTTATCTCTTGTGAAGGTTGTCATAACAGACAGACCAAATGATTCTTAAACATTTAATAGAGTTCCCCAAATGTACTTTCATAATGTACTTTCATAGTATTACTGCTAATTTAAGCAAGAAGTCTGACAGTTGGATGTTATTACACTTGCCCTGTAAGCCAATGTAATTGACATTATATAGTACAAGACATATTAACAATAAATCAGAGCTCAGTAAAACATTCCTTTGCATTCATATCTTTCTCTGTGTGCCAGTTGGTGATAAGCAGCCAAGCTTGTAGATAAATGTGATATGTCTTTAGCGACGCTTGTTTTGTAGCTTACACGCATGGATTGTACAATGTACTTAATATATTTTAACAATGTTCAGATTTTGTATTTTTACAAATGTAAATAAATGACTTTGCATTATTTAAAGTGCTCTGATAATCTGGTATGTCTGGGTAAAAATATTATTATAATCATATTCATTGTAAAAGTCCATTGTGGTCTACATAAAAAAATTCTGTTGTATATGGAATGGCTTTGCTTGTAATTGGTTCAACTACACAAGTTAAAGTTTTGATACACTTTTACTTTCAGGCCCTCCCTCCCAGTTTGGTAGTTGCTGGCGTGTACTGCGCTGTGATCGCAGTCTTCTTCACAGCCATAAAAGCAGTGAACTTCCGACTTCACGCCATGTTTGACCTGGGAGAGATTGTGGAGAAGAGGCAGACATCGTTCACTACAGACCCCCAGAGAGTGGAAGAAGGAGAAGAAGGTTCTGGAGCTCACGATGGAAGCCAACACAGGTACAGGAACCATCGAATTTACATTACTACAGTTTGTTAGCAAGTAGACAGCAGCATTTTCTGAGGCTAAGGGTCTTTGGGGATTTGTGGTTGGCGAACAGCTGTTTGGTGTTGAGCAGTCACTCTGCTTCCAGTCAGTTTATAGCTCACGTTGGCATGTCTGTGCCCACAGGGACAGTGGTGTTGGCGTTGAAATGACGGTGTTCCGAAAGGTGAACTCCACCCCTCCTGTGCGCTGCAGTTCCCAGCACTCTCTGTTTGGACTGAACCAGGTGTCGGTGAGGATATCGTAAACACCAAACATCTTGTGCTTTCAACCATTATTCTCTCTCACTCTAGGAATTTCCTCTTACTCATTTTCCTTTTCGTTTCCTTTGCCCAGGAATTTTTACCGCAGCTTGAAGACCCTGGAGGATTAAAGGGTACATTGTTTTTGTTGTTGTTGTTTTTCTTTCTTAATCAGAGGCAGGTAGTTTCAGCTTGCGTGAACTGGGATGTTTATTACATGTATGTTCCTCTGACATCTCTTTGACCTTGTCTGACATTCCAGATATTAAAGAGCTCATGCAAGAGCAGAACAGTAATAATGTGATTGTGACACATAGAGACGTCCTTCGACACAACTCTCAGGACAACACTAGTAAGAACTTTCTTTTCTGCTTCACTACATGAACACCGCTTGGGACAATCCCCCAGACTCCCATTTGCCAATAGGGTGTAACGTTGACCACCCCCTTTCAGCTGCCTTTGTTCTGGAAGCATTATTTCCCCATAAGGATATTAAGGTTTTTTGAGTTGAAAGTCATCAACCGGCGAGTCATCTTGGCAGCCATAACACCCCATGACATATGATTACAAGACTTGGGAAATGTTTCTGTGTTAACAGCATCTTCTTTAATTAATGTTTGTTTGCACAGGATTTTGGGTAGTGTAGGTCTTCAATAAATATGTAGATACTAAGCAATTGTTAAATAATATTGTTAAAAATTACACAATTTCTACAGAAGCATATACTATTACTTAACAATCCTGGCGGTCACAGTGTGGACTGTATTGAATAGTTGAATAATTGAATAGTTATTTCTACAAAGCCCACTGCTCTATAGTATTGATCTCAGTCTAAATACTGTAGGTTGGTTGTAATATAAGAAAAGAGAAATGTGAGAGTGGATTGACAGCCCAGTGCATTAATAACTTAAGACCCAAAGAACCAATTGGTTAGTTTATTTATTACATGCAGACAAAGCATCTCCATTGTGCTTGGTAGTAAATGCTTTTTGTCTTCGCAGGTGTGGTGCCGGCCTGCCTGACTGGGGATTTCAGAGGACTAATTGGAGCTGAAGATGTCATGTCATCAGGTTTTGCGAGCCTTCACCAAACAACCTGTCCCTCCATCCCCCCTTCCCCATCAAGCCAAGAAGATGGGGATGAGAAGGAACAGTTGGAGAATGGAGGTGTGGAGCAGCTATCTCCACAGAGCCCTGATGGAGAAGGGCTTGGTGGTTACTCCCCCCTCGGACCTTCAGCCGAGTCTGAGAGCCTTGGAGATGCTCCTCTAAGCCCTCTCATCAAGAGTAGCTTAAGCGAAGAGCTAAGTGAGAACTTGCTGGGTTTGGGTCTTGACCCTGTCACTTTTGCCCCTGGTGCTGAACACCCAGGCAGCCGCACTGGGGTGGCCCTGGCTGCAGGCTCCACAGACAGCTGTTTTAGTGGAGGTGGAGCAGCGACGGACAGAGAGACTCTCAGTACAGTCAGTAGCTACCGCAGTGAGAAAACGGACTCAACTCAGCTTGAGAGCCCCTCACTGGGCCAAACACATCAATATGTGTCTAAGGCTCCTTCCACAGCTTTGCCTCAGGGTAAAAGCCCCTATCAGCAGCCAACAGATATACTGCAGGGGGGCAGCGACACAGACGACCTGTCAGACAGTGTGCTGCTGCGCTCTCCCTCCAAAGAGCTCTCTTCTGGGCAGGTCCTGGACAGAACTCTGGTAGAAGGAGAAGACCTTCCCTCATTGCTTACAAACATTGCGCATCCATCTTTGCAGGACTCATCACCTTCAAGCAGTGGACCTTCGGAAACCTGTGATCTTGATGGTGGCATCCCCATTCCCCCTCTTCCCCCACCACGTCAGGCCAGCTCTGTACCCTCTGGGTTGGGACTTGGCTTGGTCTGTTCAGAGCCCGCCCTGCCTGTCTCCGCCCCATCCTACCTCCTAGCGGAGCCACCATCTCTGCAGGCGCAGCAGCAGGTGGTGCGACCTAAAGATCTTAAACTGTTACGTGCTGGGGGCAGTGTTGGGCACCGCCCTGGCCGCAGGAAAGCTCCCCGCAAACGAGGCACTGCTGGCAGTAGCAGTTTCGACTGTGGCTCCTATCGTCGGCACCATCACAACCGTAGCCAACATAGAGATTATATTCCTGTACGCAGTCGGCTGGGTGCCAAAGCTTACAGCGAGAGCTTGTTTGAGGATTCCAGTGATGAAGATGACGGTAGCGACATGAGTGCTGGCTCTAGCCTGGGCTCCCAGCGACGCTTCAGCTCTGACGATGAAGACGATGATGAAGATGATGATTCAAGCTCCTCTACTTCCTGCTACTCTCCTGATCTGGCTAATGCTGGCATTGCTTCCCAACCTGGCCCAGTTTCTCAGCTACCCAGCCCTGGAGAGGGGGAGGAGCATGATACTGTAGGCCCCTCCCATTCTCGCAGTGCTCAGCGTTCGGCCAGCACAGCCAGTGCCAAGACTCATGCCAGAGTGCTCAGCATGGATGGGGCTGGTGGAGGTTCTAACAACACGGGGGCGCTTGCCTCTACTTTGCTACCTTTACCCCCTTCTTCTACTCCTGCCCCTCGTCCTCTTACCATCTCTAAATCAGACCTGGAGGCTCGGACAGTTCACTCAGAGGGGTTCTCCAGGGCCCATCACAGGCTGGACTCACTTGGGGGCTCCTGGGCAGGGAATCAGACGGGTTGGAGAGCAGGAGAGCTGCTGGAAGAGGGGGCAGTTGGAGGAGGTAAGGAAATTATTATATTACTGATTTCTTTAAAAGTGCCATATTGCTTAAAACGTCCCATATTGTGGTATTGCTTTGAGTTAGCTTGCTTTTTAAAAGTTCAGGTTCTCGTATTAGTAATTGCACAATATTAGCTGCATGTTTTCAACGCTGTCCTTGTAGTTCCAAGCGCAATTGTGTAATAAATGGTCTGAAGCAAAAAATTTAATTGGTTACAATAATATCTGAGGAATAATCGGTGGCCTTTAACATTTCAAATGACATGGCAGTGTTTAGTTTCTGTTAACTTTGGTCTGTTTTCTGTTGCTTTATGTTAGCCCACCAGATCTATCAAACTTATCTTTGTATCGACCTTATGCTGGGGTCATTTATTTGTAATTGTGTAACTTATTTGCTTTGCTCATTTAAAGCAGGGTAGATTAATATTATCTAGAAATAATGTTGTGTTATGGAGTCTGTACATTCTTATAGCATTTACCAGGTGGTCTAAATATATTTATATAATTATTTATTTTGCTAAGGGACTATATTTTCTGTGTGCATATAAAATGTTTGTCCAGTTGCTGGTATCTTATGCTTTAAAGCTGACTTGCTATTGCTAACTTGCTTACCATACCTTTAATGATTTTTTTTTTTATAACTGTATCTGTTGCCCATGAAGCCCCAGAGGAGAGCAGTAAACGTGACTCTATGAGCAGTGTAAAGAGGACACAGGCCATTCGGAGGCGACATAATGCAGGAAGCAACCCCACCCCACCCCCTTCCGCCATGGGCTCTCCTCCTAGCCTCCAGGACCTCCAGAGAGTCCGCACCTCCTCTCACTCCCGGACAAGGACTCTCCCCTCCGCCCTACACTTCGCTGCCTCTTCTCTGCTGCTGTTGCCCCGCAGTGGTGTTCACGAGGCCTCCACCTTTGATGACACCTCAGAGGGAGCTGTGCACTACTTTTATGATGAAAGCGGTAAAGAATCATTTATGTTTCGAGGCATCAATAATTCAATGTCATTTTACCTTTTAATGCATTCTTAAGGTTCCACTGGGGTTGACCGATTGAAATGGTCTCATTGCAGGAGTAAAGAGATCTTATACTTTTGGACCTGCTGGTGGAGGATATGAGGACCCAGTGCAGTGAGTTTTAAAACTGATACCTATGTTTACATTCTCAAGGATTATTGTGTTGGTTAATTTAGTGCCAAGAGACACTAATTCAACAGACGGTATGATGATAGCTTTTGGGGAAACGTGTTGGAATTAAATTAAGTGTCATGACCTAAATTTGTTATACATTTTGCAATCTGCTGCACTTGTATGCTATTGTATAAATGTGAATGACAATTAAATGATTCTTAGCGCGATTAGTCAATGATTTGCATGTAAACGTTGTCATTGTGATAATGTAAAGTCTGCTGACTTTGTGTTTGACCTCTCTGACTTTCCCATTGGCTTAGGGAGCGCGAGCGTCAGTCGCAGTCCTCCAGCTTCACATCCACTGATGTCCAGGAGGTAGCGCCGGTGCTGTCCATGCTGCAGCCCAGGCCAGTGGTCCTCCAAGGCATGCAGGTTCGCAGGGTACCTCTGGATATGCCAGAGGTGATGCTCAGCCTTTTAAGCTTATTCTAATAAACACTCCATTTCAAACCTAGCTTTTGTGTTTTTGTGTTGACATTTGTCTTTTGTAGTTTGACCTAGACCATGAGTCCCCACATGAATCCCAGGAGAACACACTAATGATCGAGGAGAAGGCCAAGCCTAAACAGTATTACCGCTTCTGGGTGCTGCCGGGAAAGTGGCTGCGAGTTCGCTATGACAGGCTAGCTTTGCTAGCCTTACTGGACAGGTAAGATGTTTTCAAGGAGCTATTACTTTACAGAATGTCACATGGCAGGTTGAGTCTGAGTTTCTCGTAATGTTTCTGTATGACTGCCGCAGGAATCGACGCGTGGGGGAGAACGTGTTTGCAGTGGTGCTCGCCAGTTTAGTAGCTTTCTTTGGCTTCCTGCTGCTTCTCCACGGCTTCTTTAGGGACATCTGGGTCTTCCAGTTCTGCCTGGTCATCGCCAGCTGTCAATACTCTTTGCTGAAGGTCAGTGTGAAAGTGCTTCTACCATAAGGTCTTGAGCCTAAACAGAGGTTTAAGACATGATCAAGAAGATCATGACAGTTATCCATACTAGATCTTTGTTACCAATTTTTTCCCCAATTTTCTCTGCCCTTTTACAGAGTGTACAGCCTGATGCAGCATCTCCAATGCACGTGAGTATTACAGTTGTCAACTTTCAGTCTTTGCTTAGTCTATAACCTTCATAGCAGACACATACAGAAATTGATCTAATACGGTCTGTGTTGCAGGGCCATAACTGGATCATTGTGTACAGCCGACCGGTGTATTTCTGCCTGTGTTGTGTACTGATCTGGTTGTTTGACCTGGTGGGTCATTCGGACAGTTTGCGGCCTTTCACCCTCTATGGGGTCACCTTCTTCTCTGCCCACTTCCTGCTCTGCGCTAGAGACATGCTTATAGGTTTGTTCATTGTCACAGTCTTGTCATAACCTTCTAATGATGTGTAATACAACTGAAACAGTCATGTAATAGTAATGATGTTGACTATTTATAATTCTCTCCACAGTTTTCACCCTCTGTTTTCCCATCATCTTCCTCTTTGGGCTTCTACCTCAGGTCAACACTTTCCTTATGTGTTTGCTGGAACAGGTGGACATGCACATTTTTGGTGGAACTGGTGAGATACTGTGGCTATGCGTGTGTAACAGTGTTGACACATCTACAGAGTTCATCAACTCTGTGCGAGACAGTGTTGTTCCAGAAAGTTTAGTTCCATTCATCATCAAGCACATCTGAACAAACTGATCAAAATCTTCAGGATTATGTGGAAATTTACAGGCTGGTGTGTTTTGAATATGCTTGAAGCTAAACTCTGCAGGACATTAGCTCTCTTGGACCAGAGTTGAATAGCTTTGGCATAAACCATGATGCTGTTCCAAGGTCTTGGGTTTGGTTTCTAGGGAAATCACATACTGATTAATTCCTTGAAAGCCCTGTAAGTCACTCTATTAAATGGAAGGTTTAAATGTAGTGTGTGTGTGTTTCAGCCACCACAAGCCCCCTGTCATCAGTCTACAGTCTCTTGCGCAGCGTGTTGGTTGCAGCTCTGGTTTATGGATTTTGCCTTGGTGCCATCAATGTAAGTGTGACGTTGTTTGTCTCCGTGACAATGGAATTACTGTGTTTAGCACTGCTACGGTTGCTCAATGCATTTACGTGTGTTTTGTGTGTAGGCTCCATGGGGTGAGGCCCATGTGCCAGTGCTCTTCTCTGTATTCTGCGGTCTCCTCCTAGCGTTGTCCTATCATCTAAGCAGACAGAGCAGTGACCCAACCATCCTCTGGTCGGCATCACCCCATTAGTTCCTCCATTAACATACGTCTGACTCCTCAAGCACTGCTAAATCTAACATGGTGTCCATACTTCTCTTTGACAGGTCTCTGGTCCGTTCCAAGTTTTTCCCAGAACTGGAGAGCCGAACACCAGACGAGCCTCCACTAGAGATTAAAGACCCTCTCCCAGAGAAACTGCGCACCTCTGTGGTAAAAACATGATTTCTGTGTATTTATATTTTGGGTAATGAACACTGTAATGGTTTTTAAATGCCTGCTTTATACCTCTGCAGAAAGAGACACTGCACTCAGACTTGGTTATGTGTCCTCTTATGGCCATCATCACCTTTGCCATCAGTGCCAGTACAGTCTTCATTGCTCTGCAGGTCAGTTGGTAATGTAGTGTTCAATGTAAAATAGTCCCATTGAGTAACACTGATGGTGATGTTTTTAGGCTGTAGTCTACAGCTTTTTTTAAACCATTGCTTTTATCTTTCACAGCCTGCTCTCAGTTTTGTCCTGTACATCTTGGCCGGGGTGGTGGGCTTCTTCACGCACTACCTTCTGCCTCAGCTCCGCAAACAGCTTCCCTGGTTCTGCTTGGCCCACCCTGTTCTGCGCTCCCGAGAGTACAGCCAGTTTGAGGTTCGAGGTGAGTAGGCAGACACACATACACGCACACAGTCACAATAATACAGTCTGGGAATCGTGCGTGAGATTCACTCTCTCCATTTCAGATGCTGCTCAGCTGATGTGGTTTGAGAAGCTGTATGCTTGGCTGCAGTGTGTGGAGAAGTATTTCATTTACCCGGCTGTGGTGCTAAACTCCCTGACCACTGAAGCTCACACTGTCAGCCAAAACCCGGATAAACCCGGCGCCTAGTAAGTACATTCCCGTCCTCAAAGCTTCTCGCAGACCACAGGGAAATGCTTAATCTCCACTTACACAGGGTTCCCATGGAAAACATGAACATGTGAGGGAATTTTAGAATGGCTTGGAAAGTCATGGAAATTAATGCAGTCTTTAAAATCATGACGTTTCTATAATAAATGTTCTGCTTTAAAATACTTACAGACGTGTACTTTTTTTGAGTCACCTTTTCAGTGAATCATTTGAAGTCACAAAATAATATAGATGATTCATGAACAATTCTGTCTGAAGTCTGACACAAAATGTGTACATTTTACACATCTTACTGTTAGCTAATACAGTGTGTATAATCAGATAATGGACGCTAGTAAACTCTCTCTCTTTAGTGGCCGTGCTCTGTTCATCTCAGTGGCTGGAATGAAGCTACTTCGTTCGTCGTTCTGTGTCCCGTCCCAGCAGTACGTCACCCTGTGCTTCACTGCGCTCTTCTTCCAGTTCGACTACCCTCACTTTTCCCAGACGTTCCTGCTGGACTACTACTGCATGTCCATCCTCTTCAGCAAGGTTTCATAATGCACCCACATGCCTTTCGTACATTTAAAGAGTTCAATTCACTTGAAATGTTTGGATGTGTTTAATTACAGTGTGTATCGGCTATTGTTTGAATGAAAATTGGATTTGTGAAACTGATGTTGCTCTCATCTCTCCTCTGTGCGCAAGCAGCTGTGGGACCTGCTGTATAAGCTGCGTTTCGTGCTGACCTACATTGCACCTTGGCAGATCACGTGGGGTTCTGCTTTCCACGCCTTCGCTCAGCCATTTGCCGTTCCCCGTATCCTTTACCCATCCTTACTCTCAAACTGCTATAAATGTGGATCTTTAATTTTTAGTTTCAATATTTGACCTTAAGAATTTAATGTAGCACTACTGTGGCGCTGGTTTTGCCACAGCTCATGTCCTTCCACACTTCAGTCACCAAGGTTCTTCACAATGCAGTAGATGAAGCATTTTGACTGTTGTAGAAGGTTTTTGAATCTGTAGAACCCCAAAAAGGTTCTTTAGACAATATAAATGTAAGAAAGAAATGTTTCTTTTAAACACTTGAGCTTTTACCTGAGGCATAGTTGTATAGAAGCTTCAAGAACCTTTACTTTATGAACCTTTAAGTTCTTTATAGGTTTGATTTTCAGGTGTAGACTGTGGTATATCTGCGACATCAACTTGATTAACAGAGTACCTGCCGCAGCTGTTTGCCACTGTAGTAGGTAATGACTCAGCAGGAGAAGGTGCTAAAAATAGAAACCGTTTTTGTTCACTTTTTTGACTTGTGTCCCTTGGTTTAACTTCCAATACTTAGCATGCACAAAATGGCACTCGCGTCTGTCTGCACAGACGCACAGTCAGAGATGCAGAGAATACGAACTTCTCGCTGAAGGCCATTTCTGCAGGGTTGATCCGAGATGAATATTCATTATACCATAGCGGGCAAATTATACAGTTCATGCAAATTAGGCTTGAAAACTGTTCATGAGTTTAGATGAACTCTACCAGACCCCTCTTTTGTTACAGACCCAGGTGTGGCCTCTTAAAGTTGTCACCTAACACAGACATCATATAGTTGACACCTGAAGCATTTGTCGCTAATGTATTTAAATGTCCTGCTGTTTTAAATTCAGGTGTTTCCTTAACTCTAGTTATGTTCTCAGACTCGGCTATGCTGTTTTTGCAAGCTGTGTTTTCAGCCTTATTTTCCACTCCTCTTAACCCTGTGCTGGGCAGTGCAGTCTTCGTCACGTCCTACACCCGGCCTGTCAAGTTCTGGGAGCGAGACTACAAGTAAGTCTTGAAGATTGTTTTGCCAATTCAGACTTGGTTCAAATAACATGTTCTAGAAGGAGATCTAACCTTCAATTACTGTTTTCCTTTAGCACTAAACGGGTGGATCACTCTAATACGCGTCTGGCCACACAACTGGACCGCAACCCTGGTACAGATCCATCACAGTGTCTAAATAATTCAGGCTGTTTACTAAGAAAGTTGCCAGTTTTCCTGATTCGACCCTCTAATTTTCACCTCCTCTCTGCTGAAAAGGTGCTGATGATAACAACTTGAACTCCATCTTCTACGAACATCTGACGCGTTCCCTGCAGCACGCCCTGTGTGGGGACCTTCTGTTGGGCCGCTGGGGTAACTACAGCACCGGAGACTGCTTCATCCTGGCCTCAGACTACCTCAACGCTCTTGTACACATCATTGAGATTGGCAACGGCCTCGTAACTTTCCAGCTCAGAGGCCTGGAGTTCAGAGGTGAGCTTGTGAGATTTGTTCTGAGTTTCCATGCTAAGCTCATATCTGTGCTGTGGAAAAATGAACACAGGATTAAAAAAATTATTGGTTTCCTGTTGTTTCATCGTCTCAATGGCACGTCTTTTTGTTTTCTCAGGTACATACTGTCAGCAGAGGGAGGTGGAGGCCATCACTGAAGGGGTGGAGGAGGATGAAGGCTGCTGCTGCTGTGAGCCTGGTCATCTTCCACACATGCTGTCCTTCAATGCAGCGTTCGGCCAGCGCTGGCTGGCCTGGGAGGTGGCCGCCACTAAATACGTACTGGAGGGCTACAGCATCAGTGACAACAACGCGGCCTCCATGCTTCAGGTCTTCGACTTGCGCAAGATTCTCATCACATACTACGTCAAGGTAAGTTCCTGTCCACCTAACATGTTTAAAGGGACAGTTCACTCAAAAATAAAACCTTAATTTATCATTTATTTGCCCTCAAGTCATTCCAAACCTGTTTGACTTAGATACATTGGTAACCAAACAACAGTGGCACTTATTGACTTTCATTTCAGGCACAATTTTTTTTGTGATCCATTGATATAAACTTAATATATAATTGATATAATTGATATAAACTTAATGATAATGTTTACATTGATGCATTGCACAGGAAGCCATTTACAGTGCATTCAAGCTGTATGTTCAATGAGTGTGTACATTCCCTGGAATAGAACCAATGAACATAAGCTCAACTGGTAGAGCATGGTGCTTAAGACGGATGTAAACCAATCATGAGTCTCTCCACCACAGAGTATCATTTACTATGTCAGTCGCTCGCCCAAACTGGAAGAATGGTTGGCCAATGAGATGGTGCAGGAGGCGCTGCGACCCTGTCTCAGCCCGACCTACGTGGACAGCGACCCCACCTTTAATCTGAACATAGATGAAGACTACGACCACCGTGCTTCTGGCATCACCCCCTCCTCCTTCTGTCTGGTGTACCTGGAGTGGATCAAATTCTGTAACAGTCGCAGGCAAACGGTCTGATGCACTGTTCCAAATGCAGCTGTTTACAAATTCACCATATGTTAGTTCTGTGGTTTGTTGGGACAGGAAGCAAAAAATAACTGTCAGTGTTTGTTTTTCTGATGCAGCCAGTGGAGTGTGAGAAAGATTCCCCTCTGGTCACTCTTTGTTTTGGATTGTGTATTCTGGGCCGTCGAGCTCTGGGAACCGCCTCCCACAGCATGTCGGCAAGGTACGGACATAAACAACTTGACATCAATATTTAATATGCAGTATTTACTGCACAGTACTTGGTGTTTGTTGTCCATGACTGCTAGCTTTGAGCTCATTTGTTGGCTAGCGTATTTCAAAATCTTAGCAGTATTTAAATTTGACGGCCATTACTCACCCTTTCAGTTTGGAGCCATTTCTCTACGGCCTTCATGCGCTCTTCAAGGGCGACTTTCGCATCACCTCTCCCCGAGACGAGTGGGTTTTTGCGGACATGGATCTGTTGAATAGAGTGGTGGCTCCAGGCGTACGGATGTCTCTCAAACTGCACCAGGTATGGCTAATTCTTTCTTTAGATGTTGCACTTTAATCAGGTTTCTAGGGTAGTACAATTATATTTCATAGCATATGCTAACTTCAGGAACATCCTTATGCTAATAATGCAGGCAATAATGTACTTTGTGTGGTGGTTATAAAGTGTTTTCTAAAAATACTTGATTCTGATTGGCCAGTCACAGCGCTATTGTATGCTATTAACCTTGTCTGTGCTAATTTTGTAAAGTAATCATTTTAAATAATGAAAACCAGGTGTAATGATGAAACATGGTCATATGGAGAGTATTAAGCCAAGATCAGCTTGTTTGTATCTATAGGTAATAAACAGCCTTGAATATTTAAGCACTCCATCATCACACAGACTGCTGAATATGCACTTCCTGTCTGCGCTTCCTCTTATATTGCTTTCTCTGCCCCTCTTTTCCTCTTTCTCTCTTATCCACCCCTCTTTCTCTCTCTCTGCCTCTCTCTCACTTATCCACCCCTCTGCCACTTTCATACGCTCTCTCTTTTACCCTGTTTACTTGCTTAACCACCCACCACCCCCTTTATTTTAATTTCTCTCTCTCTCTGTGCCTCTCTCTCTCTCTGTGCCTCTCTCTCTCTCTCTCTGACCTCTGCAGGATCACTTCACATCCCCTGACGAGTACGAGGATCCAGTGGTGCTGTATGATGCCATCACAGCTAATGAGGAGAAGATGCTGATCTCTCATGAGGGTGACCCTGTGTGGCGCAGCGCCATCCTGGCAAACATGCCGTCTCTGCTGGCCCTCCGCCACGTCATGGATGATGGCAGCGACGAATACAAGATCATCATGCTGAACAAACGCTTCCTCAGCTTCAGAGTTATCAAGGTGCTTTACTGCCTGCGTGCCATTGCTGTCTGGTCATTTCAATAGCGAGATAAACTGTAATGCTAATGCTGTTGTGATTCTGCAGGTGAACAGGGAGTGTGTGCGTGGGCTGTGGGCGGGGCAACAGCAGGAGCTGGTCTTCCTGCGGAACCGGAACCCAGAGCGTGGCAGCATCCAGAATGCCAAGCAGGCCCTGAGGAACATGATCAACTCATCCTGTGATCAGCCTATCGGATACCCCATCTACGTGTCACCCCTCACCACCTCGTACGCTGGGGCCCACGCTCAGCTGCGCTCGGTCTGGGGAGGTCCAGTCAGCCCACACAACATTTACACCTGGTTCATCAGCAGCTGGGACAGGTTAGACACGACAAACTTGAACTGTGCAGCACATCATTTATCAACTGTTTCTTTTGGGGCTGCTTGAAACACTCAACATTCAATGCTAATCATTATTTAAAGTGGTTAAATTACAGTAAATTTACAGTTTTAAAGTAAAAAATTAAAAACCTTTAAGTTTGATACTACAGATATTGTAGCTCTTGTCAAAATAAAGGTTTTGCTAAATGACGTATCTGCTAAAAGTCTTTCATATTGTTGAAGTAAGTAGTTCAGTATTGACAGCCGTGCATGCTTGTGTTGTGTGGGTTATATTGAATGTGCTGTCTGCTCTCTTCAGACTCCAGAAGGGTTGTGGGGCCGGTTGTAACAGTGGAGGTAATATTGAGGATTCGGACTGTGGGGGTGGATCAACCTCCATCAGTAACAACCCCACAGTTCATCCACCCCAAAGCACAGCTCCCAGCTTCCCTCAGCCCCATCCCACCACCGTACAGCCCTCACTAGGTAAGACGACTGCTTCTGTTGACCTGTTAGTGTCCCACATGACAGCCCACCTATAATCAATAAACCAATGACCAGTGCAAGCCCTGAGTTTTATGCCTTTCCTTTTAAGGAACTGACAACCCTGTCGGACCTTCCTGGCCTTTGCATCCCCAGCCCCTCCCACTTACCTTGCTTAGCCAATCAGAGGGCAGGATGGATGCAGGGCTGGTTAGCTCTTTGCATCGCACCACTTCCATCCATGGGTATTTGGGGCAAAACCTGTCAAGTTCCCAGCTGTCTTTTAGTGGCTCAGTGGCTCTGCCACCTGCGGACCGTTTCTGCCCCAGTAGTCTACAGGACAACCCCGGTCACAGGGCATCTCAGAGGGGTCTGAGTTTGGGTCAGGGCAGCGGGCTGCCCTATGAAGCTCTGTACAGTAAATGGAGTCTGTCTGGGAGGAAGGGATTCAATGGACCCGCTGCAATGGAAGGGGACGGCTCTGCATCGCTAAGCATACGCACACAGGTTAGGAGTCACTTTAAAGACTTGGATGTCCTATTAGAAGTGTCAATTGTCTTTGTTTGTGTTAGAAGCAACAGACTGATATTGTTTCAATTTCAAACCGTTTTTAACTGTCTGCTTATTTCACTTTCAAGTCTACACAGCCACCCATCCCTGCCCTGCCCTCTGATGTCAGCCCAACACTGGATCCAGTGGGAGCCGCCGTATCCTCAGACACCACACCCCTTACACCAGACCTGCCCAATGCACGGGAGGAGTCTACAGAACTGCCTTTACTTGAGCATCTTCGCTGAACCTGCACAGAGACTAACCTGCACAGCCAGAGCAGTACAGCCGGGGTCGAATCGCTCATGGTCATCCCAGCCATCAGACAGCAAGCTGGACGGAGCTCCCAGTAGTAGCTCAAGCTGACCTTCTCAACTCTCCTTAGGACTATAGCATCTTCAGTTCCGCATATATTTAGAAGTCACAGGGATTCTTACTGGTATTACCTGGTAAGGTTAGAACCTAATAATGAACTTTGGATCACTGTTTTGGCCACCAGGCTCAAAAGCCAAAAAAAGTAGCCAGTCAGTGCAATGTTAAGGGATTTTTTGTTAAATGGAGGGCCAGGTCGTTTCAATGAATGCAAAATCACGACCTGTACATCCGCTAGCAGTTACCAAAAGGGAACTCTTCCCTGTAGCAGCCTTAAATTTATCTGGACTATTTTCTTTCCCCCATGCAGCAAGCAAGTCCACACGTTGCTAAACGTCAGTGCTAGTAAAGCCTTCAGTTGAGGCTGAGCGTAGCATGTTTTTTTTTTTATTTCTCTGAGTAAAGCCACATCAGCACCTGTCCTTTCAAGTCGGCAGGATCTCTAGATTGATTCACCCTCACAAGTTCACATTCCAGAAAGACATTCAATCAACAGCGTCGGCAGTCCATCAGCTGCGTCTCATCTCACTCACGAACAACACATCAGGATCATTCAACAGCGAGCTTCAGGGATACGACTCGAATACACAGACCTCTACAGGTCGTGCTTTTCCCTACATAGTTTCCCTTCGTAGTTTACAGCCAGCTCAGGTTAGGGTGGAGAAACCGGAGCATTTGGGGTGAATTGTAGGAGAGTTGGGACACAGCAGCACCTATGAGGGGAGAGTTTTGTTTTCCTTTCCTGGATTGAGGGTATTTTGTTTATTTTTACACAAAGTCAGAGATGACCTTCTTCTTCTTCTGTGCCCCCATCTACTCCCATGGCTCTGAATGGCAGGAAGCTGGGGCGGAGCATGTGAGGGCTTTCAGCGTCCCATTGGGTCTCTGCTTTTGAGCTGCCTGCATTTTGTCTCCCTCTACTGCAATATTACTGCTACTGCACCACGCCCCACTACTAATAGAACCAAACTACTGCTTCTTTTGACTTCTCCAGCGTTTTAGTTGGAAAAACTTGGTGGGGGAAAATAATGCTATATCTATTCTAAAGACGAGGGTAACGTATTTATTTGATTGCTGATCTCAATTTGTAATGAGGGGCGTGGCTTGTTTTGATTTATCGTGTGTTGGACAAGTACTGAGATGTTCTGAATTTAACTGTAACCTCTGACCCGCCCCCCCTTTGTTTCCGTCTGCTCGATGCAAATTGCCTAATTATTCTCGTCTTGTGTGTGTAATACAACTGGAAAGTTAGATGTCATTCTTATGTCGTATTTTGCCAGTTATGGAATGGGCGGATGAAACCCAGACAGCCTGCTGTGGAAGGCATGGCAATTACTGCCTCTTCAATAAACAAACATATCAAAATCTTGCAGTCAAACAATGTGCAACCGTCATCATGCCTGGAATATCTATGGTGTGTCTTTATAAAGGAGCTTGAATTATCCCATGGGCTTTTAAAGGTGGTTTTCAGATTCTAAGTTACCAAGCTTTTCTGCATATGATTTCCTAGCTTAAAATGATTGACAGCACCCAGCTGTGCTCTAAAACGGCTTCCTTGTTGGATGATTCGTTTGTAGGCAGTTGTATGCAGAGGGGCTGCCATGGGAAAATTGTGCCTTACAATTTGACAGACAGAGTCCAGGTGGGAAAGATTTAGGAATTTGATAGCACTGCTGTCAGTAGGTTCCTGTCTGTTGGGTTTCAAATTGCAGGTGTGAAGATAATGCCGTTTCAATGCTAATGTTCCCTTACGATCAAACCCGTATTCCATAATGCTAATTTTACAGTGTTAGCGTATTTAAATGGATATATTTCTGCCCAATACACAGAGACATGTTTGTGGTTTTAGTTTAATTAGACAATCTACTGTTAGATCCACTTCATATATCGCCGATAGAGGCCGAAGTATAAAGCAGTCTTTATGCCCAACTCAAATGTTTATCAAGTCGTTTGAAAACTACACAGAAAGTCTGTTTGCAGGCTATTTAGCTTTGTGTGTTCCTAATCCTAACCACACACACATGCTGTAGTCCATCTCAGATCTCTCATATAGTCTGCCAAGCAAACTTGCAACATTTTAAGGCCTTTTCCAATGGACTTTCGTAGCTGTTGAGTTCTTGGCTTGAGTCAGGGCTGGGCAAAGGCAGATCGACCCCTTCCCATCAGGACCATTTCTCTGGCTTTTCTTTAATCTGTAGGGTGGCGTTTCCAAAGCAACAAGGAGTTATTCTCTTACTGGGAGAAAGCACAAGTTACTGGTAGTCTGGGTGTCAGTGATTAAAGGGATCTAATCAATCTCTGCCATATATGTACAGCATGTTTTGTATATAAATATATTTAAATATATATAAATCTATTTTATTATTATTGGATTTCTGGTTATTTTTCAATGGATGTCACTACTTTGAGTCTTAGAGGAGCCTTGCTTCAGTCTGTTTGTGCTTGTGGAGAGAAAGTCTGGGTCTCTCAGCACAGAATCCTGAGGTTTGGCGGATGAGTCTGTTAATACTGCTTTTGCACAACTATTGTAAAATAGTAACACCATCCTGTATTTTTTTTTTTCATTCTTTTAGTTAAATGGGGGATTGTTTTATTTAAAAACTGTTATTCAATATTCAAAGTTATGTACAGTTTTTTATGTGATTCTTTTTGCCCCACTATTTAAATTAAAGCTTTTTTGTGTCATTGTTTGCAGAACTGTTATTTTTAATGCTTTCGTTTCCCCTGCAAGTGTTTTAGAACCTGTGTCTTGTGTATTCATTTTTTAGAGGTAAAATCAATACAGAACTCTAGGAAGAGTGGTTTTCTTTGGATCAATACCATTGCAAATTACTGCAAAATATGCTGAAATAATACAAAGGTAGAATTATTACTGTATTGTTTTTACTAAACTATATATAGTTAATGATGATGTCATAGTTTAAGAATGTAGTGGTCTGTAAAAGCGCATGTGTGAAGATTAAATTAGGTCCTTTGGTAGACATAGACTCAGTGAATTTGTCCTCTGGGACATATTGCATAAACAGCTGCAATGATTGCATTAGTAACTTGAACATACAAACTGTCAGTAACTAAAGAAATTCACTTTATTTTAAAAACCCAGTTACTGTAAGTGTCTACAGAGAAAGGTAAAATAGTTATAAATAATGCCATTACACCTCTAGTGATAAATACAACACTATAATGTCATCAATAATATTGTCTACTGTCCAAAATGACGCATCCCTTTTAATAGAGTTTATTGATACGTGAATATGTTATTGCATGTTTTTACTTGTGCTCGTCTTTAATTTAATCCTTATAAAAATGAGTCCTCGTAAAATGTATTTTTGCACAATTCAATCTAATGCAACTTCTGAAGGATTGATTATTACACGTAAAACCTGTGACCGTTTTGCTGCCCTTTACACAGAGATTAATGCACAGATATCCAGCTCACCATTTCATGCCCTTATTATCTCATACAAAGGAGCGTTTAATAAGAGAGGGCGTGTATTTAATCTCGTTATAACGCTCGTCTTCCTCGCGCCGGTTCCTCCATTTGCTTTCCTGGGCCGAACGGTGGAGCCACAGCACCAGAACCATCAGCGCGAGCAGCAGCAGCGCCATAGACAGAGTCAACAGCACCCCCTGCAGGACGCCTGGAGCATCATCTGGCGCTACAGGTGAGAAACGCATTATGAATAAACGCTTACACGCCTCGCATCTAGTCGCTGTTGTCATGAGGAAGGCATTGGGCAGGGAGACTCACGGGTGTACACAGACAGGTTAACGTAGCAGTGCTGGGTTCCCAACAGGTTGGACACGGAGCAGCGGTAGAGACCGGACGACTCTGCAGACACGTTGGCAATGTGCGCGGAGCCCGTCATGCCACCTGAGTGAAACACGTGGACAGGGTCCAAAATGAGCACAAGGTGAGTTTAAATGTAATAATTGGTCTAAATGAGTAGATAAATGCTGTTTTAAATGTGTTAGTGGTTTTACCATTCATGGTGACTGGCAGGGTGATCTGATCCGGTTCTAACTTTTCCCAGATCATCTGTGGACTAGGGAAGCCCTCCACCACCACACAGGAGAGTCTGACGGTGCCTCCAGCCTCGGTGTCCCCCTCCCACAGACACACAGGTAGAGATGGAGGCGCTGCACACGCATGAAGGGCGTATAAACTTTAAAGCAGTCATCTGGTGCTAGTATAAACTGGAAATGTGTTTAAGTAGCTATAGTTGAATGCAAATTTGCTAAAACTGCTGGCCTGAAATTGTTGTCTTAAAAATGAACCTCCTGTTTCGGTTGCCTTGAAACAGCAGGTCTAGCAC